>JAUMHN010429802.1:0-12396 GCA_032360265.1 Heliamphora ciliata
TCGCTATTGAAAAGCTCGTATGAGGGCGTTTCTCAAATCTATTGATGAGAGGGTTTGGATGACTGTTGTAATTGGCTATACGCCTCCGACTGTTAAATGTGGTAATGATATTATTTTAAAATTCACCGAACAATGGGAGAAAAAGGATTTAGGCGAAGTAGACTGGAATAGCAAGGTTATCAATGCTATTTTTAGTGGTGTCTCACCTGAAGAATTCAGACGTATATGTACGTGTGAAATTGTTAAAGAAGCATAAGATATTCTTAAAACCGCACACGAAGGCACATCAACTGTTAAAATTTCTAAACTTTAAAGCTCACCATAAGTTTTGAAACTCTTCAAATAGAAGATCATAAGACCTTTGATGAATTTTACACTAAGTTGAGTGACATAATTTATTCTAGCTTTATACTTGGTGAAAAAATTCATAAATCTCGCATTGTGAGGAAAATCTAACGGTCACTACTAGAACATTTCAATCAAAAGTTACTGCTATTGAAGAAAGTAAAGATATTAATTCTCTTAGAATAGAACAATTGGTTAGAAATTTTCAAACATTTGAATCTACTCTACATCAACCTAAAAAATCAAAATGCGTTGCTTTAAAAACTTCTAAGGTTGAGTTAGAGTCTTCAGATAATGAAACTGATATTGATCCTGAGGTTATGGCATTTATTGTTAAAAAACTAAAAAAAAATTATTTTAAATAAAAAACCTAATCTCAAGTCAAAATTTGAACATTTTGGTAACAAAAGTAAGAATGTGGTTAAGTTTAAAAAAAAAAGTTCAGAACCAGAGTATATAGTGCTTTGAATGTCAAGGGTATGGATATATTGTACAGAATTGTCCAAACAAACAGAAAAAAGAAAAAGAAAAAGTGTTCATAGTGACGTGGGATGATGAAATTGAATCATCTGAAGATGGAAACGAGTCAGACACAGAGAATGACGAAGGTAAGTTCATTGTCTTTGTTGCTTTCATAGGATTAGGTAAGTTTGAATTGTCTTATCATGAATCTCGAGCTTCTCAAAGTGATTCTGGAAAAGAAGAACCCGATTCAAGTTCTGAATTTGATGAAGGGAATGAGAAAGATTTTCAGTGGGCTTATGATAAACTTCATAGAGAAAGTTACAAAATAACGAAAGTTATCACTAAGTTAACACTGAAGGTTAAAACTATAGAAAAAGAGAATAATAGTCTAAAGTCTGAACTAATTGAGTCTTAGAATTTGATTTCATGACTAAAAATCTTTAAAATTAAAATGACTGAAAAACTGGTTAGTTCTGACAAACAGAGGAATGAAATCATTGAATCATGTGATTCCCTTAAAACAAATGTTTCTAAACTTGAGCGGGAATTATAAGACTCAATTAAGTTCAAGTCTTTGTTTGAAGCTAGTGAAGCTAATTTGAAATTATTGAAAACTGATTAGCAATTGCTAATACCACTCTAAATAAATTGAATGCAGGTTCCTTGAGTTTGGATGAAATCTTAAGTGTGCAGAAAGTGGCGACAGACCGAACTGATTTAGGAATCGTGGCAAGTACGTCGGGATTAAAGAATACAGGTAAAATCAATTTTGTGAAAGATGTCAGTATGCCTATAGGTAAGGACAAGGGTTTGAACGAACCTAAACAAATCAGGACTGAATTGCCAGGAAAACCTGTTCAAAAGCTTTTACCAAAATCAACTATTTTTCTAAAGTTTATTCCAACCTGTCATTTTTGTGGTATTCTTGGACATATTAAACCTTTTTTTTAAAAAAAATCACTGTTTACATATCAGCATGAAAGAAAAGTAAAAAAATTGCATGATCAAATTAGATAGTTGCATCATAAAACTTTTGGCCAGCTGAGCGCTTGAGCGGCCAACTGGCAGAGAGATAGGAAAGTTCACTGGCAGTCGCGTGCTCGAGTGGCCTCTCTGAGCGCTCGAGAGAACAACTAGCAGAGACCTTATTTTGGTCAAAAACCCAGCATCAAAGTAAACCTTTTCCTAAAACTCGTGCCATCTGGGTCCGAAAATTTGATTTGAAATGCATTATTGTTCACATTGCTTTAAAAGCTCAAAATTCTTTCATGTGGTATTTGGACAGTGGGTGTTCCCATCATATGTCAGGAGATAAGTCCTTATTCTCGAGTATTGATCCATACGATGGAGGACTTGTCACATTTAGGGATGGAAACTCATCCAAGATTATTGGGAGAGGATCTATTGACTCTCCAGGGCTTCCCAAATTGGAAAATGTCCTTCTTGTTGACAGTCTAAAAGCAAACTTACTTAGCATTAGTAAGATGTGTGACACACACCATGAAGTTCATTTTACTAAAACTAATGTCTGATTTTGGATAAAAAAGAAAAAACTGTTATTCATGGTGTTCGAATTTCTGATAACTGCTATGGAATTTTGTAAAAAACTGATCAAATATGTCATTCTGCTAAAATTGACAAAATAGAATTGTGGCATCATCATTTGGGTCATATTAATTATAAGAATCTTACCGGGCTTGCAAACTCTGAATTAGTCAAAGGTATTCCAAAGCTGAGCAACAATATCAAAATTGTGTGTGGACCATGTCAACTAGGTAAACAAATTAAAGTCCCTCATGAGAAAATAAATCAGCTTGCTACTCAATATCTTCTGCAACTACTTCACATGGATCTTATGGGTCCTACTAGAACAGAGCATATAGGTGGAAAGAAATATACTTTCTTGTAATGGATGACTATTCTAGGTTTACCTGGGTAAATTTTTTACATGAAGAATCTGACACTTTTGCTATTTTTAAATCTCTCTATCTTTAATTGAATAATGAACAAGAAGGAAAAAATCAGCATGCCACAAAGATAAGATAAGATCAGATCAGATCATGGTAAGGAATTTGAGAACTCTGAATTCTCAAGTTTTTATGACGAACAGGGAATCCAACACGAGTTTTTTGCACCCAAAACACCACAACAGAATTGTGTAGTGGAACAAAAGAATAGAGTGGTACAAGAGATGGCCAGAGTGATATTTCATGGTAAAAACCTTTCTCTCAAGTTTTGGATTGAGGCCGTAAATACTGCATGCTATGTTATTAATCGTGCGTATTTACGACCTGGTACCAAACAGACTGCATAGGAACTATGGAAAGGTAGGAAACCAAATATAAAATATTTCAAAACTTTTGGAAGCAAATGTTACATTTTAAAAGATTGTGAACAATTGGATAAATTTGACTCTAGAAGTGATGACGGAATATTTCTTGGCTATTCCAATAACAGTAGAGCCTACAGAGTTTTCAATTCACGTACATCTACTGTTATGGAATCTGTCAATGTTGTTATTGATGATACAGGTACGTTCGAAGAGGCATTAACATCGGAAGCAAATTAGTCTAATTCTCAGATACTTGAAAATCCAGTTCAACCCACCTCCTTAAAATAATCAGTGGATGCATGTTCAAAAAGTACAACAACTCTTAAGAAGAAAGTAGCTTTGGAACCTTCGTCACTCGTAAAGTTAAATCATCCACTGGATCTGGTGATTGGAGAGGTAACAAAACCAATGATGACTTGTCGACAAATGCATAATCAGGTAAATCAGGTAAGTCATTTATGCTATGTTTCAATGATTGAGCCAAAAAATGTAAAAGAGGCTCTGACTGACGATTGTTGGATGAATGTTATGCATGAGGAACTCGAATAATTTGTTAGGAATGATGTTTGGAAATTAGTGCCTAGGCTTGAAAATGTTAATGTTATTGGCACTAAGTGGATTTTCAAAAACAAATCTGATGAACAAGGAACTGTTATGAGAAATAAGGCTAGATTAGTGGCACAAGGGTACACACAAGTAGAAGGAATAGATTTTGACGAAACTTTTGCTCTTGTGGCTAGATTAGAATCTATTCGTATTCTTCTTGCAGTTGCTTGTTTTTTAAATTTTAAACTGTACCAAATGGACGTGAAAAGTGCCTTCCTAAATGGCCAACCAAAAGAAGTTGCCTATGTTAAACAGCCTAAAGGTTTTCAGGATCCTCACTATCCCAATCACGTTTACAAGCTCAAAAGAGCTTTGTATGGGCTGAAACAAGCTTTCTGAGCTTGGTATGAATGTCTAACCACCTTCCTTGTTAATCATAATTTCATCAGAGGAAGTGTGGATAAGACTCTTTTCATTAAAAGGGACAAGAACGATATTTTAGTAGCACAAATTCATGTTGATGATATTGTGTTTAGATCTACATGTGAATCTCCTGCCCTTTCATTTTCTAAATGTATGCAAAAGGAATTTGAAATGAGTATTGTAGGTGAACTCAATTACTTTCTAGGTTTATAGATTAAACATTTTGACGATAGGATTTTCATCTTATAGTCAAAATATGCTAAAAACCTGGTTAAGAGATTTAAACTGGCTACCAAACCCATTCGAACCCCTATGAGTACATCAGTGAAATTGTTAAAAGATGAAAAAGGCAAAAATGTTGATCAAACCTTATTCAAAAGGATGATAGGGAGTCTTCTGTATCTCACAGCTAGTAAACCTGATATTGCTTTCAGTGTAGAAATTTGTACACGCTATCAGTCTAATCCTAATGAATCACATCTAACTGCTGTTAAATGAATTATCCTATATGTGAATTCTACTGTTGAGTTTGGTATTTGGTTTTATAAATATACTAACTCAAATATTGCAGGCTTTTCTGATACTGACTGGGCTGGATGTGAAGATGACAAAAAAAGCACATTAGGAGGTTGATTTTATATTGGTAACAATCTAATTTCGTGGCGTGGTAAAAAACAAAATGCAATCTCATTATCTACAACCGAGGCTGAATATATAACTGCTGGTAGCTATTGTAGTCAATTACTATAGAAGAAACAAATGCTTTTAGATTATGGTCTTGTTCAAAAGTCTGTGATTATCTATTGTGATAATAGGAGTGCGATTAATATCTCAAAAAATCATGTTCAACACTCTAGGACTAAGCACATAGACATAAGGCATCATTTCATTAATCAGTTAGTCGAGGATAACATCATCACTCTTGACTACATTGACACCGAAAGACAACTAGCTGATTTGTTTACAAAACCTCTTGAAGCACTACGGCTTGAATTCCTTAGGAAAGCTATTGGAATTGGCATTCTAAGTTAAAAAAAAATGTTGCTAATTCATTCAAAAAGTTTAATCCGTGTGAAACAATTTAAAATATTGTCTGAAGAACCACTGTTAGAAAGCTATGCAGGATTAAGTTACTGAGAATCTTTGAAATATATTTTCCTTGTAATGATTATGATATGGATGGTTAAATATGCATGTGTCATGCACTGGATACTGGTTGAAAAATACTTTTTGATTGACCTCTACAGTAAAATCCCATTGTTGATGTTGATGTCTACAACCACCCCCATCTATTTATCTCTCCACTGCTCTGCTCTCCCTCTGAACTGGGTATGATATACTATGCTTACAAAAATGGCTACCTATACAAACCGTGCTTTTTCGTTTGTTATAGTGTAAAAGTCACTGGCTATGCTACTTTTTATCTTACTTGTGGAAATGGCTATCTATCTGAACCATGTTTTTTCGTTCATGTTAGTGTGTCAGCTGCCATGTATACAACTGTGCCTTAATGCTATTGGAAATTGTTATCTATGCGAATCTTGCTTTTTCGTTCGTAATAGTGTGAAAGCCGCCAAAAATATCATAATATTTTTATAATAACCAGTTCTTTGTGAGGGGAATCTTCCGTACTTCTTCAACAGACGTATATTGGGACTTTACTTGGTTTGACTTTAAACTATGTGATTTGACTATATTCCAGATGTGCCTATTGTATATTGATCACTCATATTTAATTGTTGTCCATGTGAAATTGTCTTTCAAAGCTTTGAAGTACATCTTATATAAGCTCTCATTAGTAGGGTTTTGTAACTTTATTTTTCGATGTTTCGTCATTTGGATTATTCTGTTTGTCTGAGTTATTGCGTTCTTTTATTTTATTTTTTTATTTTATTTTATTCTTTTGTACAGATGCCAATTACTGTTGTTTTGCTCTTGATTCACTAACGTGCTTCCTCATATTTATCTTAGCTAGTGAACTGCTCGAGCGACCCTTTGTGCACTCAAGCGGTCCCAATGTCCCTTTTTGCCTTGGGTTGTTGTGTGTTCGAGCGGCCATTTGAGCACTCGAGCGGGGTTAGCTTCAGCCATTCCACCGCTCAAGCGGAGGCCTGAGCGCTCGAGCGGCTAGTCACATCCCAGTTTAATAGAACAAATCGCCGATTTGTTTTTTGTCAAACCTTTCATCTATCTCTCAAATTTCTCGGTGCATCTCTCTCTTGACTTATGTCTGATTTCATCTTTATCCCTTTCACCTTGATTGCATTCGGATTCCTCATGTAAGTGATTCATTCCATCGCATACACCATGTTTTGTTCTCTTTTTTGTTTCGTCGCTGCTCTCCTTAGGGTTTCGTTTTAGTTTATGTTTATTTGCTCTAATGTTTGAAACCCTAGATGCTTGCACATGAATATTTTGTTGTTTTTCTTTTAAATGGGATTCAGTTCAGTTTTTGATTAAACCTCTAAGGGTTTGTCGAGTCTCAATTGTTGGTTTTGTAACCTTTAGAGTTCTAATTCCTATTGTGTGTTTGTCTCGCATGTTTTGATTTGGTTATTTGGGTTGCTCACACCTTTCTGCCATCTTTAGTTGGTGTTGGTTGAGTCAGTGCTTGTGTGTTTTCTTTATCGTCTTTCTTAGGGTTTTTGCGGCACCGCTCGAGCGGGGTGTTGAGTGCTCGAGCGGCCTTGTTCTTCTTGCTTTTGCACATCACATGCTACACACATGTGTCTCAATCTTACCTATGAGTTTATTTTCATTCTATGATATTCATCCTGTGCTAAACTTGTTCTTGCTATTGTTGAGGCCTTGTGCTGCTTTTCATGTGATCATTGAAGCATATGTTGAGGTGATGTTTCGAGGTTTTTGGCTATCTTTCCAATGAATTGATCTTTTAACTTAGTAATGGTTTTGGTTTTCTATGCCTTCTAATCAGAACTCTGTGAATTGCTTTTCCCTTGGATCATGTTATACTGATCTAATCCATTTTAATTTTGATATGTCCTACAGGAACATGCCTCCACGTACCAAGAAGACTGTTGAGCGGTCTCAAACACCATTTGATAAGAACCGGTTCATGTCACTCGGCGCTGAGGAAAAGTTCAATCATTTTTTCCTTGATAGACCCCTTCTCCCGGAGAAGAAGGTAATACTTCATGATTTTGCTGACTTAGGGTTTCCACAGATGTTCGACCAACTCGGTTGGACTCTTTTTCTACAAGTTGATGGGGAGGTCTATCCTGACTTGGCTAGGGAATTTTATTCCAATATGTGTGAGTTAGACACCCATTGGTTTACTTTTAAGACTTATGTGAGAGGTAACCACATTCTCCTGAACCCATCCTCTCTTATTATTCATATAAAATACGCCAGCCTGTCTATATCTGACAATTCCCCTCTTCTCCCTACTCATAGTTGGTCTTTCACTGAGATCGCCACCACCTTGTGTGGTTTAAACCTCTTGAATGGGTTGGGGGTAATCTCTTTCAAAAGAAACTCACCCCAACCTTTCGGCTTTTGAATATTATTGTTAGTGCTAACATACATCCTAGGGGCCATGTCTCAGATTTAAATCAAGAGAGAGGGTTAGAGCTTTATCTGATCAGTGAGGGCTGTCGCATTGACTTAGCCCATTTTTTTCTGTAACCCATGCTCAAAATTGCCCACGGTAACAAAACTGTTGCTCTACCCTATGGTTTTTTCATCACAAATTTTCTCAAGTCTCTTCATTCTTTTCATATACCTTCTGGTCTGTCCTCTGTGTTTATCACCAAGTTTATCACCCGTCGCACACACTCTCAGAGTGTTGCTCATAACTCAACCCCTGTTGCACCTTTTGATTCCATAGATGAGGATGAGGATTCTGATGATCTCCCTGGTGCCTCCTCTCCACCTGCCCCTACAGGGGAGTCTTCATAGTCTTCTGTATCTGCGTTCCTAGATTCTCTTAATGCTCGAGTGGACAGTCTTCAGCAGTTTATGGTGTCCCGTTTTGATCAGTTGCAGCAACTTCTTCAGGATTTTTCATCCAGGCAACACAAATGGGGAGTGATTGTTTGGTAACTGACAGTTTTTGCTATGGCTAGTACATACTTTGATATTTTTGGATGGTTTACATTTTACATACTTTGATATTTGTTTCGAGATACATTGTTTACAGGGGGTGTATTTTTGGTATGTTCACAGGGGGAGTATTTTTGGCCTTGGTATGTTTGGTGTGTGACAGGTAGTATATTTTTGTTTTGGACATATTGACACGTTTGGTTTAATGATTATTTCTTTTGGTTACATTGGTTTGTGGTGGCTTGATTTTTCTTCTTCTCTCTAATGACTTAAGAATTATCTTATTGATTGCCGTTTGTTTTGAAGGGATGGAAGAAGAAGTATGATATTATTTTTTTTTGAAGATTTGTGTGGTCTGGTCTTTGTTTAGGTTGTGTATGTCTTGCCAAGGGAGAGATTTTAAAGAAATTAATTCAAATTAATTTCTATTGTTTTTATATATTTATTTTATTTGGTAACTCTAGAGTGATTAGGAAAGTTAGATGATTTGGAATTCATTGTGGTTAGGAAATCGTTTGGTTTAGGAAGCTTATTATCTTTTGGTTTAGGAAGGTTCATGTTTATCTAGGATCCTAAGAGGATCTACATAATCTCTTATGATTGGTTTTCTAATAAAGATCTCATCTGAAGATTGAAGAGAGAGAACACACAAACCAGTAGTATGTATAAGCAATCAAAGCTTTGAGTGAGAGCCTCAGCCACCTGACCGCTTGTGCGATGGCCAGGCGTTTTAATCGTTTCTAAATTCTGGTAGCCTGGGATTTGAGGATCTATATATATAAATCTTTATTGATGCACGAAATCACCTCTTGACACAGAATACTACTGAGCATCAAGATCATATTAAGAGTTTATTTGTGTATCACAACCATCAAGGATTGTATGACAGCAAAGCTTAGATAGCGTTCTAAGTTCCAACGGAGGATTCTGCCAGAGAAGGCTGCTACGAGGATTCATTGCAGTAGAGGTCAAGAGAAGAACAGTGAACGACAATTTGACATACAAGCTTAAGACTAGAAGATTGAGGAGTCGATCACAAGAGTCTGTAAGTTATATTGTAACTGTTCGTGGTTAGTGCTTGATTCTTAGACTTGGTTGTCCATGGTTTTTTACCCGTTGGATTTTTTCACGTAAAATATTTTTGTGCGTTGTGGGTTCTTCTTGTTGGATGTGATTCGTGCTTGTGATTGATTAAAATCGCTAAAAATATTATTTTTCAAAATAAGAAAAAATCATATTTTTTCATGAGCTAACCCTTGGGGTTAAGCCTTGTTTTTAATGTTGGCTGGTCTCCATGATTAGATGGACGACGTTGCTATGTGTGTTTTGATGTTTGTGCATGGCTGGATGCGTGCAAACGTTTGGTATTTCATGCTGTCGCCTCTGTGAAGACATGAATTATTGGGGGCAGATATTGGTTCTGCGGTGAAAGCCCGTAAAAAAATGCATTATTGGGGGCAGATAGTGGTCCTGCGGTAAAAGTCCGTAAAGAATTGCATCAAAGGAATCATTGTGCGTTGTGAAAATCTGGTTGAAAAATAACGTGTTGTTTATGTTTATTAAACTATTGCAAGTTATGGGATTATATGAAAACTTGTGATTTTAAAAATGAAAAACCGTTTTGAGACTCGTGTAGTAGTGTTATTCATATAATTCGTGATTACATGTTATACTTTTATTTCATGCTAGTCTTTTCCTATTGGGTTTCGACTCACGTTGTGAGATTTTAAAAACTTTCAGGTGTATTTGATCACGTGGATTGATCTAAAGGAGCCCGGAGGTGGCGGAATACTAAGCTTCTTAGTTTTGTTGTTGTTGGATCATGTATACGATGTCCCATGTTTTGGACTTAAAGCATATGTTTTGTAATCCTTGAGGCCTTGCTATCAATGCATGGATGTTGTATGCTTATGAGAGGAGCCCTAGATTGGTGGTATATTTTCGTAATCCTTGAGGCCTTGCTATCAACTTTTGTGCCTCGAGGGAGGATTTTGAACCTCATTTTAGCATATTTTAGATGGCTTGGTTATGCCTTGAAAGATTTGAATATGTTGAAAAATGGTTAAGTGTTGGGTTTTCAAAAGAAATGTTTTGAAAAAGACGTCCAGAGCTAGACTGCTCGACGGACCGCTCGAGCGGTCGAGGTAAACATTCTATTTTTTTTGTATTTTGAGTGGAAAACTAGTGAGCATGTAGGGGCTGCTCAAGCAGTCTTTTGACCAATCGAGCGGTTTGGGTAATTTTCTAAATTTTTTGTTCATTTGTTTTAAAGTTTGGCTCTTGGGAACCGTGATCTTATTCTTTTGGGCTGTTCTTTTCCATAAAATAAACCATCAGAAGTGAATTTTCAAAAGTTTTAAGCTCGCTTTCATTTACGTTCATGGGCTCGTGTGGGCTCGAGTGGTTTTAATGGAACTTGGAAACATAAAACGGATTTTTCTTGGGTGGTTCGCGTGACCCGTGTTTCAGGGTGTGACAACTTAGTATCAGAGCTTTAGGTTCGAATACCTAAGAGTTGTGGGTGAGGTTGCATTACCTTGTGAGGATGGTTGCGTATGCTTGATTGCATGTATATAAATATTTTGATAATATGATGATGGTAATCTATTGAGCATGAGGATGCCGTGTATACGTGAGCATGGAGGTTGGACCTTAGAATTGATTAGTCTTGCCTTTGGGCGTTTGGATTAACAAACTCGGAAGCTGAGTTAGAAATGCGCTTGATCGATGTACTTTCTAGCAAGGAATCTAAGTGGCTTACCTAAATTGACTCATCACTCTTGATGGTACTCCTCGATACATGGAACCTGTTTAAATGATCTTAAATGGCTAAGTATTACCATGATTATGTGACTCATATCAGTAATGACATGATAATTGAATCTTATGTTGTTATGCTCTATATTTCTCTTATATAGAAGTTATGTCTGCACGGGGAGGACGAGGCTGTGGTCAAGGCCGTAGCCGTGGTTTAGGCCAAGGGGATGTGCCAATCCCTGATGCTGGGGATGTTAATGCTCCCCAAGGACTAATAGACGGGGTATGGTTTCTATGTGAAATGGTGGGTTCCATCCGTCAACTAGCCGAGGCCGCTAGGGGAGGGGTGAGAGTACCTGAGCCAAGGGCAACTATTACGATGCGGGAGTTCCAACGTCTTGACCCTCCTACTTTTGTGAGGGATCCCGATCCCAAGGTGGCTACAGAATGGCTGGAGCTTGTGACGAGAATTCTAGATACATTGCAGATAGTCGAGGATGACTTAAGAATTGCGTTTGCTGCGTTTCAACTAAGGGGTTACGCTCATGAGTGGTGAAAATTTTCCAAAACCACCGTGGAGGGTATGTGGGTGGCTTTTACGAAAGTGTTTTGGAGAAATACTTTCACGAGTCCTCGAGGGATGTCTATCAAGATGAGTTCTATTCTCTCACCTAAGGAACGATGAATGTTGTGCTGTATGAGGCCAGGTTTACCAGTTTATCCTACTTTGAATAGGAATCCGTAGCTACTAATGAGCTACGTTCAAAGAGGTTTGAGGCCTGCGATTAGGGAACGAGTGGCAGGATTGAAACTGCGTGGCTTTACAGAGCTGGTGGAGTTGGCAGCTACTATCGAGAACACATTGAGTGAGAATCATAGACCCATGGAAGTCAGGCACCACAGAGTGGAGCGGATGCACAGTCAGGTGGACGCTCCAACAAGAGGCTGAGGTCCTTTGGCCTTGATTTTCATCCTTCAGGGTCACAGCAGTAGTTTTCTGTACTAGCACCCTCAATAGCTTCATCAGGGAGACCAGAATAGTGGGAGCTCATCTGTTATCGGTGTATGCAACCAGCGCATCGTGTGACAAATTGCCCATAGAAGAGACAGTCCTAGAGTTCAGTATCTGTTCAGTCTCAGGGGAGAGAGCCATCAGTCTATTTTGGGAGTGGCCAGCCAGGGCATTTTTGAAGGACTACCCTTAGGGAGGGAGTATATAGAGCATGGTAGGTGCACCAGTTATCCAGTCTACACAGGGCCGACAGACATACTGGCAGCTGTAGCAGCAGCCAACAGCTCAGACTTCTAAGGTTACAAAAGGGGGTGCCTCAGCTCAGCCAGTGCGACAGTCCATAATGCTGAGCTGTGGTAGGTAAACCTGGGGACCGTAGGGCCGAGTGTACGCCCTTACAGATCCCAGTTCCTCTAAGGCACTAGTTGTGCCTGATGCTACAGCGACTACCTCA
>JAUMHN010429813.1:0-12393 GCA_032360265.1 Heliamphora ciliata
ACACACACATATATATTGTTTTGAGAAGATCAAAGCATCAAACTAAAAAGATACCACCGCCGACATTGAATTCATACATCATCTCGGCTAACTGCTATTTTCACAAAATTTTCATCACAGAAATTGGACCTGGCTTGTATGTGTTGACTCGGCCATTTGGATTAGTCCGTGCATCATAATACTTAAAGTGCGAAGTTCTATCAAAACTATGTCTCGACTTCAATCCTCACTAGGTATTCACTCATAATAAATCACTCAGAAAACATGTTTATTTATGTGCACTTATATTGCATGCGACAGAAGTAATGTATAGACAAGTTAAACAATTACGTCCACATACTTTAAGACTCGAAAAGATCGTACAATTCAAGACTGACTCAAAATCTTGTGATTAGAATGCCAAGTATTGAAAAAAAATTTATGCAAGTTTTATCTATCCTTTTTACATAATTATTTTTGTGCATCAAATTATGTCTCACCTAGGATCAAATAATTCTTTATTCTTTGTTATAACTTTAGGTAAAGATAAAGTGTATTTGGATTATGGTAAAAATTATAATGTCATGTAACAGGTCATCATGTAGGCATTAATTGCATCCCATAATCTTTTATGCTTTTACACTTATCTTTCCCAAAGCTCAATTTTTATTTTTATTTATTTTTCACCCATTCAATATACTTTTGAACACTCAATTGATTTGTCATAATATTTTTATCCAACTCTTTTGCACTTTTTAAATTCTCTTTGGTTTTCAACTTTATGAACTCATCATTGTCATTTCTTATTCACAAGACATTTTTAGGTATCAAGAAAAAACAAGAAAGAGGCTTTAAATGTAAAAGGCTCAAAGGGGAAACTAGGATCAATTGAATATCAAAGATACGAACAGGCTAAAATAAAAAAGCATGGCCCAAAATCCTTCCCAAGTGTAACATAATCTTTTGCACAATTCTTATTTTTAAAAAATTTTAAATTCAACTCACATTAAAAATTCTCAACTTTTGGCCAAAAAGAATCAACAACGAGATTACTCAACGACTATTGTATGCTGAATAATTTTAAAATGAGTAAATGTAGCAATAACTCTCTAAAAAATTATCAAAATTTCAAAGACTCACAGGGTAAAGTCTCCACCTTATTGTTTTCTAAGTCATTCTTACTACAAGTATTTATTAGCATAAAACCAATTTCAACAGTCAAGTATGCAGTGCAAGAATGTGCCAAGTGTACAATCTCATAATCTATTTCTTGTAAAAACAATAGTAGGCTAAGAATGTTGTATTCCTTTTTAATTCAGGGTGTTAAATTTGCAGTTTAGATCTTTAAACTTCTAAAAAAATTTATTTATTTTTTGTATTTTTTTTTCTTATTTTTTTTCTTATTTTTTTTTACTTACCCTATTATTGCAAAAATCTGGGTTTCCTCCCCGTAAGACTAAGTTAAATGTCTTCAGCCAGACATGGTGCTCAGTCATTGACTGGGAGTGCTGGGTCAACAAGGTCGATAAACTCGATAGCAGGGTCGACAAAGATACTTTCAATGTATGGTTTAAGAAGCTGGCCATTAACCGTAAGATGCTTACCCGAGCGAGAGTTGAGCAACTGGCAAGCATCATGGGGGTAGACGTGGGTCATCACAAATGGGCCATTCCATCGAGATTGGAGCTTGTCGGGAAATAACTGTAACTTGGAGTTGAACAACCTCATCTTTTGATTCAACTCAAACGACTTTCGATGAATGTGTTTGTCGTGGAACGCTTTCGTTCGAGCTTTGTAGGTGCGAAAGTTCTCGTAAGCCTCGTTACGGATTTTTTCAAACTTCGTGAGCTGAAACATTCGGTGGGTACCAACATCGGCCATATCGAAGTTATAGGTTTTGATAGCCCAATAGGCTTGGTGTTCTAACTCGACTAGAAGATGACACATTTTACCAAAGATAAGACGACATGGTGGCATGCCTATGGGGGTCTTGAAAGCGGTGCGATAGGCCCAAAGGGCATCGTCAAGCCTCTTGGACCAATCATTTCGATCAGGACGAATGATTTTTGTCAGAATATTTTTGACTTCCCAATTGAATTCCTCGACTTGGCCGCTAGTTTGTGGATGATAAGGAGTAGCTATTTTGTGAGTGATGGAATAGCGGCAAAGTAAGGCGGAGAAGTACTATTTAGGAAGTGTGTACCACTGTCATTGATGATAGCTCATGAGAAACTGAATCGACTAAAGATATTAGATTGAAGGAACTTGATCACAACTTTGTGGTCATTCAATTTAGTTGCCACAGCTTCGACCCATTTAGACACATAGTCTACTGCTACTAAGATATACTCGTCACCATGTGACGGTGGAAATGATCCCAAAAAGTCGAAGCCCCAAACGTCGAAGAGTTCGACAATGAGAATGGGGTTTAGGGGCATCATGTCTCGGGAAGAAATCGTGCTAGTTTGCTGGTAGCGAAGGCAGGCTCGGCCGAATTCGTGAGCATCTTTGAAGAGAGTGAGCCAAAAGAAACCAGACTGAAGGACTTTTGCTGCCATCTTCTTGCCACTGAAGTGTCCTCCACAGGCGAGAGAATGACAGAAAGTCAGGATGCTAGCTACCTCAGATTCGGGGACACATCTACGGATCACTTGGTAGGAGCAGTATTTGAAAAGTTTTGGATCTTCCCAAAAGTAGTATTTGATTTGAGAGAAGAATCGGTCCTTATCGAGTTTGGACTAGTGAGAGGGAATGCGTCTGACTACTAGATAGTTGACGATGTCGGCATACCATGGGTGGGCGCCGGTGACTGCTAAGAGTTGTTCGTCAGGAAACGAATCTCGTAAGGGAGTGGAGTCACTAGATGGGGCAACTATAAGGTGGGAGAGGTGGTCAGCTACGGAGTTTTTGGTCCCCTTTTTATCACGGATCTCAAGGTTGAATTCTTGTAGGAGAAGGGTCTAGCGGATGAGTCGGGGCTCAGTGTCCTTTTTGGACAACAAGTGTCAGAGAAAAGTGTGGTCCGTATAGACGATGACTTTCGAGCCTAAGATATAGGACCTAAACTTGTCAAGAGTGAAGACCACAACCAGTAATTCCTTCTCAGTGGTAGTATAATTCAATTGCGCATGGGTAAGGGTCTTACTGCGCAGTATATAGCATGAGGGATGCAATTGACACGTTGACCTAAAACAGCTCATATGGCGTAGTCTAACGCATCACACATGATCTTGAAAGGAAGTGACAAATAAGGTGACTACATGATGGGTGTCGTAGATAAGAACTCTCGAAGCTGCTCAAAAGCTCGAATATAGGACTCGTCAAAGATGAAGGGTTCGCCCTTCATAAGAAGGTCACAAAGTGGCTTGGATATCTTAGAGAAGTCCTTTATGAACGTACAGTAGAAATCGGCATGCCCTAGGAATGAACGTACCTGCCGGATAGAAGCAGGGGGAGGAAGTTTAATGAGGTCAACTTTAGCTTTGTCAACTTCAATCTCCCTTTTTGATACGATGTGCCCTAATACAATTCCATGTTGAACTATGAAATGGCTCTTTTTCCAACTGAGCACGAGATTCATCTCCATACATCGTTTGAGTACTTTCGTCAGATTTTGGAGACAATCTTTAAACGAGGACTCAAAAATTGAAAAGACATCCATGAAGACTTCGAGGAATTTCTCGACCATGTCAAAGAAGATAGCCATCATGCACCTTTGAAAAGTCACTGGTGCATTGCACACACCAAAAGGCATACGATAATAGGCGAAGGTACCAAATGGATAGGTGAAAGTGGTCTTCTCCTGGTCCTCGAGGTAGACGGGTACCTGATTGTACCTGGAGTAACCATCTAGAAAGCAGAAAAAGATTTCACCCGCTAGAAGTTCTAAGATCTGGTCAATAAAGTGTAGCGGGAAGTGGTCTTTTCTAGTGACAGCGTTCAATTTACGATAGTCGATACACATCCGCCAGCCTGTCGTGGTGCGAGTAGGTATCAACTCTCCCTTGTCATTCTGCACAATAGTGAGCCCGGATTTCTTAGGGACAACTTGGGATGGGCTCACCCACTTATTGTCGAAAATAGGATAAATGATACCGCCACCTAACAATTTCACAACCTCCTTTAGGATAACCTCTTTTATGTTCGAATTAAGTCTCCGTTGCATTTTTTGGGTCGATTTTGCATCATCTTCATAGTGTATGCAATGCATGCAGACGAAGGGGTCAATCCCTTTCAAGTCGGCGACTGACCACCTTATGGCTCCTCTATGGTTTTTAAAAACCTCTACAAGTTGATTCTCCTGGTCGGGAGTCAAACCAAAGGCAATGATGGCAGGTAAGGTGCTACTGGGCCCTAAAAATACGTACTTGAATAAAGCCGGGAGTGGCTTTAGCTCAAGATCTAGTGGTGAATCTAGAGAGGGCATAGTAGGGATGGAGGATAGAGGTGGCAAGGGCTCAAATCGAGACTTCCACGGTGGAGTGTCGAGATATCTAGCGGACTCGAGAAGGGAGTTAACATCACTAATAGACTGCTCGACATCATAGGTGTCGGCTCCAAAGTGTGCCAAACATGCCTCTAAAGGGTCGTCACCTAATATAAAGGGCAGCACTGATTTGATGGCCTCTTTTATGACGTCGACTGCGAAGCAGTCAGAGTACTGAGGGGGCTACTAAGAGGCATGAAACATATTCAAGCGCAGCTTCATGTTCCCAAAAGAGACATCCATCACTCCTGTTCAACAATTAATACATGCGTTGGCCGTAGCCAATAAAGGACTGTCGAGGATGACGGGTGTATGTCGTTTAAGCTGTGGGTCAAGCTCAGTGTCAAGGACGATGAAGTCGACTGGAAAAAGGAACTTTCCAACTTTGACAAGTACATCCTCAATGATTTCACGAGATACTTTAACTGACCGGTCGGTTAACTAAAGAGTGACATGTGTCGTTTGAGCTTGCTTAACCCAAATTACTCATACATCGAGTAGAGGAAGAGGTTGACACTAGCCCTTAGGTCGAGAAAGCCATGGTCGATCGAGTGATCGCTGATGACATATGAAATGGGCAGAGTCCTCAGGTCTTTAAGTTTGGGGATGGTGTCATGTTCTATGACAGCACTAACCTGCTCGATGAGGAGGACTTTTTTCAGAATGTTTGTTCTTAACTTACGCTTTTGGGTGCAAAGATCCTTTAAGAATTTACCATAAGAGGAAACCTGCTTTATGGCGTCAAGGAGTGGCAAGTTGATTTTTACCTGCTTTATGGCGTCAAGGAGTGGCAGGTTAATTTTTACCTGCTTAAAAAGATCGAGCATGTTGTCGATCGTGGCTCCCTTTTTACCGAAGGGTGGCGGCCTACTGAGGCATGTGGGAAATGGAGCCTGAAGTCCGAAAAGAGGAGGGACGGGAGCCATCAGTGGCACATGAGAGGATGCGAGAGGAGGTGCTGTGTCAGCGCGTGTTGACGGTGTGTGAGATGAGGAAGGAGGGTAGGTCTTGGGGCAATCAGACGGCTCCGGGTCATGAGGGACTTTGGGTGGTGTAGGCTTCTCAGGACGAGTCTCAAGCTCTCATCCATTCTTCAAGGTGATGACTACTTGTGCCTGCTCATGAAAACCACTACTAGAAGCTGGCAAACTCTCTACTGCAAACTGTCCCTTAGGATTAGCTATTGGCTGACTAGGTAGTTTACCATCTTCACAGCGGCTTATAGCGGCAACAAGTTACCCGACTTGTGTTTCTAACTTTGCAATGGACTGAGAATGAGAACTCAAAAGTTAGGACCTCGTATCCAGTTCTGCATGGCTTTTAACACCTTGTCTCAAATGTGGTGTTTTGAGGAGGTGGTGGAGGTGCGGTTTGATGGACAAGAGGCGGGTAGGTTGGCTGATTATAGCCTGGTGGAAAAGTTAGTCTCGGTGGTAGTGCTGGCATGTTACCCTGATTGGGTGGTTGTCGCCAAGAGAAGTTCGAATGGTTTCTCCAACCCGAGTTATAGGTATTGGAAAATGGATCGTTACCCAGACGGGAGAAACATTGGGCTGCATTGACCTGCTCCTACGCAGACTCGGGGTACTATACGGCAAATGGGCAGTCAGTGACAAAGTGGGTCGGGCTGGCACACAATGCACAAGGGCCTGAAAGGCGGGAGGTGGTTTAGCAAGTGCTGCGGCTGGACCATTGGACATGAGCTGACTCAGAGTCTGTGTCAGGGTGGCAACTAGGTCGAGTGTTTGTGAAATCTCGTATATGCCTTGGGATTTTGAGGTGGAGGAGGTTATGAACCGATCAGTACGTGAGGCTGCAGCTTGGTTTTTGAGAGTTCTCGCTCAATCTCTCAAAAAGACTCCATGCCTTATTCTTATTTTTCAACATAAACGTTCCACCACAAGAAACGTTGACAAACTAACGGTGTTGAGATGTCAACCCGTCATAGAAGCACTGAATTAGCTACCATTTTGGCACCTGATGATGAGGACAAGTTCTAATAAGACCCTTAAGGCGTTCCCACATCTCGTAGAAGGTTTCGCGGTCGAGTTGAGTGAAACTCGTGATGGCGCGTCTGATTTGGTTGGTCTTGCCTATGAAAAAATATTTTTTAAGAAATTCTTATTAAAGTTTAGCCCAAGTGGTGATGGTGTTCGGTTCTAGAGAATTAAGCCAATATTTGCTTTATCCTTGAGGAAGAACGGGAATAGTTTCATTTTAAGTGCCTTATCAGAAAAGTTACTAATTTTAACCGTTGAGCAAATTTCTAAGAATTCGTCTATATGCTTGTATGGATCCTCATTACCAAATCCACAAAAAAGATGAGAGCATTTGAATGATGTTGGACTTGATTTCATAGTGCGTGGCTCCAACTGCAAGGGGCTGTAGACATGAAAGTGACGCATACTCTAAATGAGTGAAATACTCGATCAAAGATTTAACCTAGGGGGTCGTCCTGATGTTGGTTTGCCATGGTAGTGGGTGCGGTGTGTGAAGTGAGTGAAGCTTGTTGGGCCGTCCAAAAAGTGCGTTCAATTTTAAGGTCAAAGGGAGCTAAAACTGGACATATGGATCGGTCGCCAAGCATGAACAAAATTAATACTGGGGAATGGGCTACAAGCCCCCTAAATCTAGTTTTATCCAATTAAACAGAAAAATAGAAACATAAAACTTATGGATAGCGATGAACCTCTTGCTCGTCTTTGCGCCTGTTTGTTCCAAACTTCTGTCATCGCCGGATCAATCTTTGAGAATTGAAAAAGGAAGAATTACAGTTCAATGCAGTATTGTAGGTAACAAGAAAACTGATAAAAGTATTTAATTAATAAATTGTAACTGTAAATTAATTCCCCGACAACGGCACCAAAAATTTGGTTCGTGTCATACCGTACTAAAAATATTTATTTAAAAACCTTATTTTAACGACTAATCCATAGGATAGTGGCCAAAATCCGGATATCGTTCACAGGGATTTAATGCAATTAAGATTTATTTATTAAAATATTTTATTAATGATTTACTTTAAGAAAAAGAGTTTGATTTATATGATAACTTCTAATTAAACTAAATAACTGAGAAATCAGAAATAAGAGTTTAAGTGGAAAAAAGATTCCTAAAGATTAGAATCCTCCCTATCTAGTAGTTCTAGTTTAATTCAAACTCTAATTTATTTTTAAACGATTCAAATCAATCATATCGCGACTACAAGACTGATAAGGATTTTCAAGAGGATAAACTCGAATCCAAACCTAGCATACGTTATCTAAGATTTTGGCACAGATCGTCCGAAGCACACTCATCCTATCAAAGTATAAAATATCTCACGTTTGAATATCGAGAAACAAATATAACAATTGTATGATCTCACCTTTATAATCACAAAAAATAAAAATAGAAACTAAACATTTAAATTGAAAACCTATTGATCAGAAGTCAATGTCTCAAAATCATACAACGAATTGAATTCGAAATAAAAATAAAAAAAAGAGTTTGAACTACTCATAAAAATATTGAACTAGGGATTCATCATCCCTTAGGAAAAGAAGAGGTCTAGCCGCTCATTTTGCGACTTGAAAACATGAAAAGATGAAGAAGATTTGAGCTCTGGGCCTCCGTTTTTGACTTCTCGACATTTCCTGAGCCTTTCAGATTAGCTGTCTCACGTCCTTCGACCGCTTGTCGTCTAATTTCAGAGATACCCGAATGAAGAACCTAGGCCACCTATTTATAAGTGAGCTGTTCGCCCAAAGTTACAATGTTGAAGTTAAACACTAACTCCGCGTTCCGTCCAGACGCAGCTTATTCCGTCCGGATGGTTTCTGCTTTCGTTCGGACGCCGATTGGTTCCGTCCAGACGCAATTCCTTCTGGCATAGTTATGTCCGGGCACTGGTAATTCTCGTACGAACATTTTTCTCTTTGGGCAACCTTCGTCCGGACGCGAACATGGTCTGTCCGGATGTAATTTCTTCTAGGCCACTTCTGTCCGGACGCGGATTTGGTCCGTTCAGACGTCCCTTTTGTGAAAATTCCCTTCACGTTTCTTGTCTCCATTTTGTCCCGTTTTACACCATTTTCTCTTTTAAGCCACTTCGTATGATGTTGTTAATAAAAACACCACAAAATAATTTATTAAACATATTTTTGAGACTTAACATAGTGTGTTTTGCGGAATAGGATCGGCACTTTTACGTACTGATCAGAGAGAAAGAGCGAGACACACACACACACACACACACACACATACACACACACGTAGTAGGAAAAGGCATTTGTTTATTAGTTAGTGTACTTCAACCACATCTAGTGTTATATAGAAAGCTATTATTCTAGAAATGCAAGTTGATGAATATGAAGTGAAAGCCAATACAGAACCAGATTAATTTAAGAATTAGAGGAGTTTTTTAATTTCTGAAATGTTTTTGTAGCTGTTGGTAATTTGGAACGATTGTAACTGGAATTGATTTGAAAGAAATTTTGTTTAATTTTTATGGTTTTTCTGATGGAGTTCACATAGAAAACAAGAAGTGCAAAAAATACTTACAGTTATTAAACCAAGTAACATTGAGAGTATATAAGAATCAAGCAATTTGAAATCATGGAGTTTACACTTTGCATAGAACTGAAAATGCAAAAATACTTATAGTTATTAAACCAAGAAGAGATGCAACAATCATGTCAGGTGAATAGAAATTGCCATACAACTTTATGCTCCTCCTACAAAAAGTAAAACAAAATAATTAATGGGTAATATAAAGCAGACAGCTATATGAAAAAAAAAACATAACACGTTTGCATTCTCTTCTAGTAATTTTCAACATTAAAAATGACAACAAACATGCATTGGAGTTTCGTGTCAAGCAAAGACAAGCAGATGAGAATTCATCATGTTTTTAAGTACAAATGGCATGCGAACCCATACCAGCAACAAAGGTCACCAAGCACCTAAATAAATCTTCCACTGCACCCACCCCAAGCTCTAAGCAATTAAAGACCCTCCAATCACTTTCATTCCAAAGGACACAGAATTATGTAGAACTAAAATTGATTTTAGTCTGGCTCACAACGACAGGCACAATGAGGCAGATATCCTTTGTTGCTTTGATAATTCCTTTTTATCCGCAAGGACCTACATTCAAAGAGGAAATGAGGCAGATATCTTTTGTTGCTTTGATGATTCCTTTTTATCCCCAAGGACCTACATTCAAAGAGAAAATCCGAACCAATTACTGAAAAACACCTACTCACTCCTCTTCCTACCAGTTGGATAACATTCAATTGTTATCCAATGATAAGCAATACAAAAACTGCAGATTCATTGATGCTCAACGATTTTAATTTTCTTAACACCCTTTCCTCGATGAACCACATATTCCATCTTCTTTGATTGTCATGCATGGATCTCCTACTTCTTCAAACCAGGGTAGATCAAAAAACAAGTCTGCCCAAAACCCAATAAAACACCTCTCTGTAAAAACCTTCTCGTGGTCGTTAACTGTATTGCAGTTCCTTACGCCACTTCACGATAATGCACATCCATAAACACAAGTTCACAACTACCAACAAGATGTCCAAAGAGATACATCACCATTTCAACATTAAGCAAGCCCAAGGAAACCTAATAGCCTAGACAGGAAATTAGACAATCTTTAAATTAATAAGGATAGACACTTCAAAGAAGGTAGCGTGTCGATGTCAAACATGCATCATACACTCCTATGCATTTTGAATACTCGTCTAAACATGTCCTATTATTATCTTTATTCTTTAAAATATGACACTATTCACACCATTTGGTTGTCAGTCAGATCAGATTAGCTGTATATTTTAGTTTTCTTTTTAGTTTAGATATGATTGCTGTAAATCTGTAAATTGCTGAAAATCAGCCATGTAATGAGCCCCACGATTGTTATATAATGAGAGAAAATTCTCACTTTGAGGTATCGAATCAAATTGATATGGTATCAGAGCCAAACCTGTAAACAAAACCCTAGCTGTCGCTCTCCAGCCGTCGTCTGAAAGATAGCCACGTCGGCACCCTCATTCTCACTCGCTGAAACCCTAGCCGTCGCTCTCTTGGCGTCACGTCCTCACGTCGGCGACTCTGGTGGTTTTTTTTTTGGTTCTCTCAGGCGACCTCAGTGGTTGTGTCGATCCTGGTGCTCGTCGATTTTGGTTCTCGCCGGTGCTGGTTCTCAACACATTGGGCGCCGTCGTCGTCTTCTTCTTTCCTGGTTTTCTGGTTCGCAAACCCTAGCCCTCGACGCCCTTCAACCTCGCCTCGCCGACCGTCGACGACTCTGGTTCTTAGTTCCTTCACTCACGTTGGCAACCTCCCTGGTTGAGCCGACTCTGTTTGTTTTCTTGGTTCGAGCCACGTTGGTTCCTTTTGGTTCGAGACTGTTCGCGATTTTGGTTCGTGACTCTGGTTTTTTGATTTTCTTGGTATTCTCTTTAGTTCCTTTTGGTTCTTTTTGCTGGTCCTCTGGTTATCGTGGTTCACGTGGTTCTCAGGCTCTCATGCTTCTGCTCGTGATTTTGTGTTACTGGTTCTTCTAATGTTAGTGATTTATCATGTCTACTAACGAATTTCTCGGAGTCCGCTTTACTGGCAAAAATTATTTTGCTTGAGAATTTCAGTTTCAACTATTTGTTATGGGAAAAGAATTATGGGGTCATATTGATGGAAGTGACCCGACTCCAACTGAGATGTCTAAATTGGTTCAGTGGAAGGTTAAAGATACTAGAGTAATGTCATAGATCTTAGGATCTATTGATCCTCAGATTATCTTATATCTGATGTCGTACAAGTCTGCTAAAGGTATGTGGGAATTTTTGAAGAATGTGTATAATCAGGACAATGCAACCCGACGTTTTTAGTTGGAATATGAGATTGCCAATTACACTCAGGGTGATCTCTCCATTCAAGATTATTTTCTAGGTTTCAGAACTTATGGGGTGAATTTGTTGACATAGTTTATGTTAAGGTGCCAGTGGCATCTCTCTCTGCTGTTCAAGAAGTTCATGAGCAAGGCAAGAGAGACTAGTTTTTGATGAAATTACGACCTGAATTTGAAGCAACCCAGTCTAATTTGATGAACCGTGATCCATCTTCTTCAATGGATATATGCTTTGGAGAATTAATTCAAGAGGAGCAGCGTCATGCCACACAGGTCATTTTTCAAGATAAAATAACATCTAATGCCGTTGCATATGCCGCTCATGGGAAAGGTAAGGGTAGGGATATACGGAAAGTTCAGTGTTTTAGTTGCAAAGAGTATGAACACATTGCTGCTCACTGTTCAAAGAAATCTTGCACTTATTGCAAGAAGACGGGCCATATTATCAAAGAATATTCTATTTGTCCCCAGAACCGTACAGCACATGCCAATCAGGCTGCGGTTGGTCCTTCTTCTTCTGTTGGTCCTTCTACAGCTGGTGATCAAACTGTTCTTACTCCAGAGATAGTTCAGCAGATGATTATGTCAGCATTTTCTTCCTTAGGGCTCCAAGATAATGGTACTACTACTTCTCAATCTTGGCTTGTTGATTCTGCAGCATCTAATCATATGACTAGATTGTCCGACTCTCTTTGCAATGTTCGCCTTTATCAAGGTTCATCCAAGATTCAGATAGCTAATGGGAGTCATTTAGCTATTGATGAAGTCGGGAATATTAATTCTTCTTTCAGAGATGTTTTTGTATCTCCTGAACTTTCTACTAGTCTTATTTCGGTTGGCTAGTTAGTTGATAATAACTGTAATGTTCATTTCTCACGTGATGGTTGTCGTGTGCAGGATCAGGCGTCGGGGAAGATTCTCGCGAAGGGGCCTAAAGTTGGCAGACTTTTTCCTTTACACTTTTTCGTTCCTAGTTTTTCTTTGGCTTGTATGACAATTAATTCTCAAAGTGTTATATGGCACAAACGTT
>JAUMHN010429835.1:0-12385 GCA_032360265.1 Heliamphora ciliata
AAGGATTCCACAGAAGGTTCTACGCCAGTTGTTAGCCAAGGTTTTACTTCGTCCTCTAGCATTACTTCCTTAGAATTAATTACCAACACTAAGCAGATTGATTGAATCCCATACATGGGTTTTTCTGTTAAATTTATGTGTATATATAAGTAATATAAGATGACAAGTGATGAAGACACAAAATTTGAATTTGAAAATTATTCAAGTTGTATGATAATAGTTATCTAATATGCCCCCTCAAACTGAAGCACCATAAGATGTGATGGTCAGTTTGCCTTGAAGAAATTGGAATCGGGAAGTGGACAATCATTTGGTCATGATATCGGCAACCTGATCTTTGGAAGAGATGAAATGAACTTTGAGATCTTTGCAGGCAACTTTGTCACGGATAAAATGAAAATCAATCTCCACGTGTTTTGTTCGTGCGTGAAGCACGAGATTAGTAATGAGATATGTAGCACTGATATTGTCACACTAAAGTGTCAGGGCAGAGAAAAGGGGAATGTGAAGTTCAAAGAGTAAGGACTGAATCTAAGAGACCTCGGCAGTCGCATCGGTTAACGCTTTATATTCAGATTCAGTAGAGGATCAAGCAACAGTGCGTTGCATGCGAGAACTCCAAGAAATAAGATGATTGCCAAAAACAATTGCAAAACCACCCGTTGAACGATGATCGTCAATACAGCTGGCCCAGTCAGCATCAGAAAATGCTTATAAAGTCATTGAGAAGTTGGACAAAAGAAATAGACTAGAGTCAACGGTGTGCTTGAGGTGTGCAAAATCTGTTTAACAACACTCCAATGGCTGTCGATTGGAGAGTGGATAAACTGACACGTTTTGTTAACTGCAAATGCAATGTCAGGATGGGTAATGGTGAGGTATTGAAGGGCCCCGACAACCTAACGATTTTGAGTAGGGTTAGGAAGGGGAGTGCCACCATACTTGGAGAGAGTTACAGTGGCAGAACACAGGGTACGTACAGGTTTGCAGTTCTACATGGAAAACATGGTAAGAAGATCATAATGTACCAGTGCTAAGAAAGGTGCAATCCATGAGAGGTGCGAGTAGCTTCAACACCCAAGAAATAATGTAGTGGCCCAAGATCTTTCAATGCGAACTCTGAATGAAGGGTTGAGATGATATTGGTAATGGATGATGGCTGATTGCTAGTTATGAGAATATCATCGACATAGATATGAATGTATATCCGAGTATTGCCATGATGATGAGTGAACAAAGATGCATCTGACTTTGAAGCTACAAACCCATGGGAAATGAGGAAGTCAAATAGTTTAGTAAACCATGCACGAGGTGCTTGTTTGAAACCATACAAAGACTTCCAAAGTTTGTAGACATAATCAGGATGTTGAGGATTCACAAAGCTTGGCAGTTGAGACATATAAACAGGTTTAGAAAGAAAGTCATTGAGGAAGGCATTGTTGACGTCAAGTTGATGAACCTTTCATCCATAAGAGACAGCGATAGATAAAACGGTGTGAATGGTGGTGGGTTCTACAACAGGACTGAAAGTCTCAAAATAGTTAATGTCGATTTCTTGGTGAAATTCTTTAGCCACAAGTCGAGCCTTATATTGGTTGAGGCTTCCGTTAGCGTTGCACTTGATCGGATAAATCCATTTACAACCAACCACATTGTGGGCAGAAGTAGCAAGGACGAGGGTCCAGGTGCCATTGTGTAGTAGATCGAAGATTTCAGTGCTCATCGCTTGACACTATTAGACCAGGTAACTCAAGAGGGGGGTGAATTAGATTTTAAAACAATAATAACAATTTTAAAAATATTTTATAAAATCTTTTAATATCTCAAACAAATATAGCACAATATATAGCAGTAAGAGAATTAAAGAGGTTAGAGAGAGAAAAATTGAACCAGATACTAAGAGTTATAGTGGTTCGGCTTCTTTCAAGTCTACATCCATTCGTTAATACTCCCGTTGAGAATATTCACTAGGATCGAATGCTTTACAGGCGCATTCAAAAGCCTTTACATCCTCAAGAAGATTCTACAAAATAATCTCCTATTTTTTTAATCTCTCTTGAGCTCTTCTTTAAGAAATTCACTCACTCTCTTAAAGGATCAAGGGTGACTCACCCTATATTATAATAAATGTGAGAGAATCAAAGATTCACTAACTAACACTCTTTACAAATGATTGAAAATAAATGAGCTAAAGAGTGAGAGAATCAACTAGAGGAGTAAATGAGCAGTTAATGCTTCTTGAAAGATTTGAGATTTGATTTCAAGCAATAGAATAGTGTCTAGAGGTTCGAAGCTCTGAAAACTTACTCCATATATAGCTATCTAAAGTAAATGACCGTTGGTGGGTTGGTGGAGGCAATTAATGCATTGAAATCCTACCGTTGGAACCAACGCAAGATTTAAAATTCATCGCAGGTGTTGACTCAAAGCCTTTTGTGTCAACACAAAATATCTAGGGCTTGGTTCTTCCACTGATTGTGTCGACTTAGTTCTTCGTTGGTATCGACCTAATTTCTCCATTTATCTCACCCACACAGTGGTGTTGACTCATAAAACATTTGATGTCGACCTCATGCATTTCTTCAGTTTTTCAAGTGAGACTTTGATGTCAACTCATATTTTCATTAGTATTGACCCATTTTGTCAAAACAAGTACTAGAACTTTGGTGATGACTCAAAATTGCTGTGGTGTCGACTCATTAAGTTACAGTCAGTCTCGGGACTTTTAGGGTTAACTCATCTTCGTTTGGTGTTGACTCAAAAAATCTCAAGCAGTCTCGATTGTTTTGTAGTCGAATCAACTTTGTTTGATGTCGATCCAAAACTCTTGTTTTCGAAAGAAACATTTGTGTTGACTCAGAAAGCTTTGGTGCAGACCTTTTTTGACTTAAAATCAGGAAATGGCTTGTAGCTTTGGTGTCGACCCATTTATATTTAGTGTCGTCTCATTTTATTTTTGGAGGGTGTTTTAGTGTTGACTCATGTAAATTTAGTGTCGACCTATAAAACCTAAAGTCTGGAACTCGATGGATCATTTGGTGTCGACTCAAATTACTTTGGTGTCGACCTAAAATGAATCTCAGTCTAATACTGAAGGTGTTAACCCAAAATCATTTGGTGTCGACTTATCTGAGTTCCTAAAATATCTTAAGCAAAGTAGTTAAGGTGTCGATCCTAAATTTCATTTGTGGTGACACACTTGAGAATTTTAAGTGTGCTTTGTATTAAGGTGTCGACCCAATTATCAATTGGTGTCGATACAAAATATTTTTCGTAGGAACACTGAGTGTCAACCTATTTGATGCAAAGTGTCAGCACAATTGACATAAGGAGTTGACTCATTTGTCACGTAATGTCAACACTTACCTTTTTAGAAACAATTAAATATAATATTTTTAAATCAATTTAATTAATAAAATAAATTATCAAAATTATCAAAATCTAATTAAAAATCCTTTGAGCTAACAGACACCAATTGGAATTTTTAGAGGAGGTAGTAAAGTAGGTGGGTTCAAAATCAGAAGAGAGAGGCAAAGTAGTGGTAGTGAGAAGGCCTTAGGGAGGAGGTGATAGCATGGATCAAAAAATCATCGGATGAGTGTGGTGAGGAGCTATCACAGTTGGAGATGAGGATGAGAGAGGGTTGTTGAGATCAACCACAAGAGAGATTTCGTCGGGAGCAGCATGTGTAAGGGGGCGAGAGGATAATGGTTGTTAAGAGTTTATTTTTTGGATTATTGGGAGAGTCCGTGAATATTGGTTTGTGGGAGGATAAAGGTTGGTGAGAGACCGTGAATGCCGGTTGGAAGGGGTGGGTTCGGCAGAAGTTTGGTGGGGTAATGAGAGAATTCGGGAATCCCAGGTAGTGGGTGAGTTTTTGGGAGAGATTTCAGGGGATGTGGGAGAATTGATAGGTGGAGTTGTTTGAGCAGATAATGAAGAGGTGGAGTGGATTGGAGAGGTGAAAGGATATAAAGAGGAGGAAACCGAAAATAAGGGGTGGGTTAGGAGGAATAATACGTGAGGTTAATCTGGGAGTATTAGATTGGTTGGGGAATGGATTGGGATGTGGGGTTGTGGGAATACCAGATTTGGGTAATCTGTTAGATGTAGATTATGTTGGAGGAAAATTGTCAAGATCATTATTTGTAAACGATTTTTAAAAAAAATAAAATTGGACTGGCAATCGCCAAAACAGGCTCTAGATAAAACTTTTAGAAGTCGAATGATCAAAATAAAAACCCGTGCTACCACATTTAATCCAGATGAATACCTTTTAGTCGATTATTTAACTACAAATTTTGATTCCCGAGTTGAAGCTCCGGTTAGACCTTCTACTATACTCCTGATGCGATTCCTGAAGGTAGTGTATGCTACGATCCTTCGAGAACTCGTACTGGCAGAACTGAACAACCTTAGTCTTGGAAGACAACTTATGAATTTAGTTCAACCTACCCGTATATTTATAGGGCTACAATAGGACCTGTGGAGTAATTATGATATAGACTTTTAGTGTAACTCAGATACCCATCCAGCGATTTTCGCAAATATGCAAATCTCACAGCGATTTATGTAATTATGAAAACCTTACAGTGGTTTCTGTAATTTTCATAAAATACTAAATTATACTTCACAACACTAAAGAACTATAACTACACTCTTAACCATAACCTCAAGACTAAATTGCATTGAGTTTCTGTTAGTAAACGCTTAACTCATCTCCCCACGTTAAGATTTTCGATACCCGCCAATTAATTTTAATTACTGACAATTTAATTTAATCAGCATCTTAAAATTCCTTAAGCCATTCCGCTTAATTTATATGACCGTCGGATAATCAAATCCACATGTAGGGTTTGGCCTAGTTAAAACTTATAAACTTCTTTAAGGGGGTATATTTAATCCCGAACAATCGAGACATGAATTCCATTAATAATTAATATTCACCATATAATTAGTGCCGCTATCCAACTTACCGGGACTATAGATCCATATAAGATCGCACCATCTAATGAATTAAAACAACGAATATTAAATATACGTAAATAATTAATTAATTTGGGATTAAGAGTATAAGCACTCATAATAACCTTGGAGTATGAATTAATTTATATTGTTAGTATAAAATTAATTACCCCAATGTGGTTCTGTTCAATACATACAAAGTGCATTAGCATAGCGAGTCGGAACAATAGACGACGCTATTATCTATTATCCGTAACCAAAACATGCCTACTAAAACTCTGTACTACAATCGTACTGATGGTTTGTACATTTCCATCTAAACTGTAAACAATAACTTATATTCTCCAAGAACCCATAATCTGGTTTTCTGTGTGCAAGTCGTACTCTGCATACCAGATTAAATATTTTACAGAATAAAGGACATCCATGCATAACATTAAAAGAAATGTTATTGTATACATTGCTCATTAAAATTCTCATAAAATAGAAATATAATTTTATTAAAATAAAATTAAATACTAAAATCAAAATTCATAATTTTTAGTATACAACCCTGACAATTTTCCACTTATACTCAAAATCATGCTGCCATACATCTGACTCCCATACCCTCTACATGACTATCGAAAATTTTAGCCGATTAGCTCTTTGTAAAAGGATCTGCAAGGTTGTCTCCTGATACAATCTTGGTCACAACAACATTACACCTCTGTACAATTTCTCGTATCAGGTGATACTTATGCTTAGTGTGCTTTCCTTTCTTGTGGACTCTTGACTCCTTCGAGTTTGTAACCGCTCCGCTATTATCACAATAAAGTGTAATAGCCGACTAAACTGAAGGGATCACATCTAGATCCAACAGGAAGTTCCTAAGTCAAACGGCCTCCTTGGCTGCTTTAGAAACTGCCACGTACTCGGCCTCCATGGTGAAATTAGCAATGCAGAACTGCTTGATACTCCTCCAACTAATAGTTCCACCTCCTAAGGTAAACACATATTCTGAGGTAGACTTACGAAAATCTTTGTCTAACTAGAAATCTAAGTCTATATACCCTGAAGGTAATAAACTGTCTACATGGTAAACCAACATATAATTTCTAGTTCTTTTCAGGTACTTGATTATATTCTTTACCACAGTGCAATGCTTTTGCGCTAGGTTAGACTAATATCTGCTAGCTATGCCAACGACAAAGCAGATATCGGGTCTAGTGCAAAGCATAGCATACACTAAGACATTGATCCTTGAATAGAGTGATTTCATGCCTGAAAGGGAGAAACCCTTTCTTGGAATTCTGTATGCTAAAATGAGTAAGGATATCATCGATATACTTTGCTTGTGATAAGCCCAACATTCTTTATTTCTGATTTCACAAAAGTTTGATCCCAAGAATATGACTGGCTTCTCACAAGTCCTTCATATGGAACTGCCCAGATAACCATAATTTAACCAAAGATAGCACCCCCACATCATTTCTGAAGAGTAAGATATCGTCTACATAAAGTTTTAGAAAGACTACCACGCTTCTGTCATGCTTCCTGTACATATAGGACTCATCTGGACTCTGATCAAAATTGCAAGACTTTATGGCTTGATCAAACTGAGTATTCTAAGACTTCGATGCTTTCTTAAGTCCATAAATAGATTTCTTAAGCTTACACAATATGTGCTCCTAAACCCTTGCTATGAAACCGTCTAGTTGTACCATATAGATACACTTTTCAAGACTTTCGTTAAGAGAAGCAGTCTTGACATTCATTTGCAAAATTTCGTAATCCAAATAAGCCGCAATGGATAAGAGAATCTGGATAGACTTAAGCATGGCTACTGACGAAAAGTTTTTTCATAATCGATCCTTTCTTTCTGTGAACCCTTTTGCAACAAGCCTAACTTTGAAGGTTTCAACCTTTTCGTCTGCTCCTCTCCTTCTCTTATAGATCCACTTACATTCGATGGGTTTTATCTGTTCAGGTGGTTCTACAAATTTTCAGATCTGTCTAGAATATATGGATTCTATCTCTGAATTCATAGCCTTTTGCCAAATATCTGCATCTTTGTCCTGGAGTTCTTTATTGTAGTTACAGGGTTCGGTATTCAGTTCTGCCGGGATCTTGTCAAAAGACTCTCCCAAGAACATATACTGATCAGGTTGATGAACAACCCTCCTATAACGACCCGGTATAGACCCTAGTTGTAACAACCTTATTGATAACGACCCATGTAATGACCTTGCTCAGACCCTAGTGTTAGTGACGGATAGTCCACGAGACCATAGAACACAGAAGTAGTTTAAAACCCTAACTTGAATCAAAAACCCTAAATTCGGCCCGAAAATCCTAAAAAGGTCCAAAACACAAGCAACGAAACCTTAGCACCCGGAGAGTCTCCTAACATTCTAAATGAAGTAAATATCATGAAATAATAAATTAAAAATCAAAATCCTCATAAATAAGGTAAAATGACCGTTTTGCTTTTAGTACAGCAAAAAGCCTTAAAAATTCAAATTTTGACATATGAATACCCTAAATCAAGGATTTAAGTACAATTATGTAGTAAAAGACAAAATAACATCAAAAATGCCAAAAATGAACCTTAGTGGTCGACCACCTTGGGAGATGTGCCAAAAGTAACTTTTTTTGCTTCTTTTTAGCTTTATATGATGAGAAGTGTATTAAATGAAGTATTATGATGATCCCAAACTTGTTGAACAAGTAATATACCTAATAATATAGTGTTATAAGTCAACAAATCAAACAAATTATTATTGAAGTTCATACACAACAAAATAAGTCAAAAAGTCATATATTGCCAAATAAGCTTAACTTGACTTGAAGGACTACATCTATTTAATCAATTACAATGAAAACTATAATAATATATGAAAATACTATATTTATCATAAACATATTAATATAATAGGTTTCAGTAGAAAAATATACCAAAAAGATACATCGAATTAACTTTTAATGCATTTTCTTGCACAATAGGGCCACACAAACCGAGACAAACCCCTTGATTGATGGGGATCAGATTTTTGTCCCCCAAACAGCCACCTAGCTACTTTTAGCTCCCCAAAATTTGAATTCTAGCCTCCAAGAATTAAATGAACTTAAATCAAAGCTCAAATCACATTAATTGAAATGAAGAAAAAGGAAACTTCTTGTGTACTTTTTGTCTCCCCTTGTCCCTTAACCTTTCCCTATTTAAACTAAGCCCAAACACCTCTTCTCCCCTTCAAAATTTCGTGCAAGAGAGTGAGGGACCAAACCTTCAATTGTTCTTGCGGTATTCCATGAGTTGAGGAAAAAGAAGAAGAAAATGGAGGAAACCGGAAAGATTTTCGAAAGCTAAGTCCAAATTAATCCTCCACCATCCTTTGATCTCTCAAACATGTAAAAACTTCTAAACTTTGTATCTAAGATTCCCTAAAATATCCCTGAACCCATCCCTTTGAACACTTTAAAAATCAAGAACCGAAATCAAAATCGAAAAAGCGTCATAGTTGGAAACTTAGGGGCTGTTTTGAGAATGAATGATATGAGATGTTGTTGTATGTTGTTATCTTTGCGTTTGATGATCTCTAAGGATGCTAGAGTCTTGATATTTAAGTTTGAAACACAAGCATGCAAGGAAATAGAATCAAAACTTGACATAACATAAGTAGAAGACCTAAACCCTAAGAGGCTTGATTTTTTAGAACTTTGATGTTTCTACCCTGAGAACTGAAATACCATAGCTCAATGTAGAAAATTGATCTAAGCATGATTTTTATGTCCAGAGTTAGATTTTTGTGTTATTTTTCATCCAAAGTTTGTTTCAACTCATTTACATAATCCGAACTCAAGATATTACAATGTTACCAAAGTGTGTCATTTTCTGACCAGTCAACACCACTGACTTGAAAACCCTAGTTTAGAATGAGATCCGAACTTTGGTAAAAACATGGAAGTTGTAGATAACATCTATATCTATCTACCCACCAAAAATGAGAACACAATATTGAGTTTTGATAGGTCAAAACCCCTTTGAAAGTCTCTGTTGACTTTCATCCCTCGAGGAACATTCTGTCACATATTTTTATATGGCTCAAAACCCCTATTTTTAGTGATCTATTACAAAAGTGGTCTAAATGAACTTTGTATCTAACCTATTGATGTATTTGATGCCCAAAAATCAGACCTTATATCATCGGTATGATATCCGAAAACCGTTTTAAACCCTCTGTCCAAAACCGGCTCTGCTGGGTTTTGGCGGCTGACAGAACCCACTTTTTAAAATGGCCAAAAAGTATAACTTGTTTCAAACAACTATCCTTATCTCTAAACATGAAACTTTTAGGGAACTTGTTAAACTAGAACATATTAAAAAATGGGCTCATTGGGACTTCATCTGATACCCCAAAACCGAGAGCAATAGAAGCATAATTTTGGATAAAATCTGAAGAAGGTGCTGAACCATTTTTGCTTATAATGAAATGTTCACCCATTTGCCTTAGGATTTGGTCCTGGTGTTAAACAAGAGAGTTGTAGGATATATTTTTATCTAAATGGTGTTTAAAAATCATAGCTTGATTCTAAGTCTAGATACCCCAAAATCTTGTCGGTCCTTTTAATTTAATACTTGATTTTTTACCTTAAAATTTGTTGAGTATGTTGAGTACCTATCACTATGAGATCCTATTTTTCGTAAGATGGTTGATTGAATTAGTCAATTAATGTTTTAAGTGAATGTATGATGATTTAGAATTCATGCAATCATGTTGAATCATATCTTGTGAATTGTAGCTTTTGTCTCACATACTTGTACTTTATGCTTTGCGCGTTATACCATGAATCTTGCCATGCTAGTTGATGCCATGCTGTAGATGGTTATATTTGAGATCCCTATAATACATTATTGACATTGTCACTTGCATCCTGACATATTGGAGTCCATCTGTGCAAACCGTTGTTGGGATGGGCTGTGTTGAGATTTTTGTCAATTGGTTCTATATCTAGGGCGTCCCTGGTTGCCATTTTTGAAAATGTTTTGGGATATAATCTTCATGTACACCCTAGGTGCATCCCCGGTGTTACAGATTTGGTTTATACACCCTGGGTGCATCCCCGGTGCTTGAAATAGTTTGTCAAGAATACTGTTAGGCACCATGGGTTCGTCGCTAGCATTCTGATAACTTGAACTTTGGGTAATTTAGAGAGAGCCTAATTCGGCCGACCTAATCCCACTGTGGTGGTAATTCGGAGAGAGCCCAATTAATGGCGAACCTAAATCCCATTGTCACAATGTTTTGAAGGGTAATTCGGAGAGAGCCTAATTCGGCGGTCTTAATCCCACTATGGTGGTAATTCAGAGAGAGCCCAATTAATGGCGGTCCTAAATCCCTCATTTTGGTACTTTGTGTAATATGAACGTTTCTTGAATTCTCTTAGACTTTGGGTCGACACCGGCGAAGGAATCACGAGTCTTAAGGTGGGATAAACCGCTTGATAATGAGGGCAGTGACAATAAGTCCCTGAGGCAATGACAATAAGTCCTGAAGAAGTTATCAGGTTGGCCTAGAGTATGGCGCGGACCCCACGCCGTTGCCGTTGAGTAAAATAGCTATGGCATAACGCCAGGCGATGTGGTTACTATTCTTAACGAGGCGCGATGATGGCTTTGGTGATCAATTACCTGTGAAAGTCTACTATGGTGATTCTTGGCGTGGAATTCCTATTATAATCTGGGTGCATTTTGGGTTGGGCATCTGCATTTCATGCACACATGTTTATTGACTTATCTACTATCATGTTATAACTTTGTATGTCTCCTTGACTATAAACTGTATTGGGTGTTATATGGTATGTGTTGCGGTAAATTTTGTGCCGTGAGATTAGTTAAAAGGATAGAGTGTTTTGCTTTTGGGCCTTGACTCATAGCATTCGTGCCACAAGTGAGGAGGAGTTCTTGGAGGAAGTCATCCCAGAGGGAGAAGAAGAGTTTGAAGAACAAGGTGAATTTCAAGAGCACATGGACCCAGTTGAGGCATTCTGAGGAATCAAGATCTCTACTTTTGTTCTTATATTCAGTTTATCCCATGCTTAGCGAAATTTTTGAAATTTCTCGGTGAAATTGTAATAATTAAGTACTTTGAATGGTTCAGAACTCCTTTATGATGTAATAACTAACGTATATAAATATGAATGAATTGGTAGAATATCCCTTTATTTATATTTATGTATGTCCCGACGTGTTCGGAGGATGGGGCATCACACCTCCTACTACGACGAGGCACTACTTGTGTCAGTGTACTATCAGTAACACGCTATACAGAATTTGATCCCTGTGCACCATTACCCACATGCTCGTCAGGCATGTTAATGGTAGCACCCTGATTATGATCTGCACTTGTCTCGATAATTCTTCCACTACGATTGGGTAATGGAATATCTGTGACTTGTGGTTCCTCTTTCGTTCTGCTAGTATTTTCTCTCATTTCTTTCAAAACAATTTTAATTTTAAGCCTGTGGTCCATAACATAATCCTTTTCCAAGAATCGGGTATTGGTGCTAACAATGATCTTCTGATCCTTAAGATTATAAAGTAGATAACCCTTCGTTCCCTTGAGATATCCCACAAAGAAACAGACTTCTATTCTTGGTTCCAACTTACCTGCGTTCCCTTTCAGCACGCGTGCTGGACACCCCCCAAATTTGAATATGTCTTAGACTAGGTTTACGCCAGGTCCACAATTCTATGGGAGTAGAAGGTACTAACTTAGAAGGTATCAAGTTTAGAATATAAGCTGCTGTCTCTAATGCGAGTCCTCAAAATGAATCGGGTAATCCTAAATAACTCATCATAGAGCTTACCATCTCCATAAAAGTCCTATTCCTTGTTTCTGCTACACCATTTTTCTGCAGAGTGCCTGGTGCAATAAAATCCCTTTTGATGGCAAGTAATCCTTAAACTCTCTAAAGAGGTACTCCCCACCACAGTCGAATTTTAGTGATTTGATACTTTTACCCAGATGCTTCTCCGTCTCCACCTTGAATTCTTTGAATTTCTCAAAACATTCAGACTTACGATGCATCAGGTAAATGTTATCATATCTTAAGTAGCCATCAATGAAACTAATGAAGCACTCAAAGCCACCTCTAACCCGAATTGTTATAGGACCACACACATCAGAATGAACCAGTTTCAACGGTTCTTTAACTCTATAGCTTTTGACCAAAAAGGGTCTCTTGGTCATCTTACCCTCTAAACAGGATTCACAGACTAGAAGTACCTCCACTTCTAATGAACTCAAAGATCTATCTTCTACCAGTATATTTATTCTTTTTAGATTAATATGACCCAAGCATAAGTGCCAAATAAACGTTTGGTTCATTAAAGAAGAAAACTTTCTCTTATATGGTAAATTAGATGTGTTATTCAATT
>JAUMHN010429846.1:0-12384 GCA_032360265.1 Heliamphora ciliata
TGTTTTTCTTAATTTTTCTCAAAAATTAAGTGGTGACTCTCTTTTCAATAAAAAAGGAGTTTTCAAAATTTGATTTTTAAGGTGTTAAAATATTTTTCAAAACATCTTTTGAATTTTCTTATTTTTGACCCCTAAATTCCAACGCCACAAGAACACAACAACCTATAGTCGATCTATTATATTATTTCTAACACGTATTACATAATCATGCTAACACATAGCTAAATGATTATGCAAACACATCACATTTACCGAGGAGAATTCACAAGAATGACGCGTCACTTTGGATAACCTACTTAGATTCCCTGCTAGAAATCACATCAGCTAAACGCGTTTGAAACTTGGCTCCCAAGTTCAATAATCTAAACGCCCGAAGGCAAGACTAATCAATCCTAAGGTCTAACCTCCATACTCACATATACACAACAAGCTATCATGTTCCAAACATAGACAACCAAGCACACACATCTTTCCTCACAAGATGATGTACCCTTTTTCCATGGCTCTTAGGTATTCGAACTCAGAGCTCTCATACCAAGTTGTTACTCTCCAAATTTCGAGTCACGCGAAAAGCCCACGCACAACCACCAAAACCTTCCAAACACAAACAGATGAAAATCACAAAGCCAAATGAGGCTAAAACGTTTATAAAAACATACTATCAAGGGTTTATTTGATTTAAAAGAGTAGTCAAAGAGACTACGGTTACCACCCTAAAAGCCAGGCAGTTTTAAAACAAATACATATTTTGAGTAAGAAAATCTTTTCTTTTTAAAATAAGCATAAGCTATAACAACCCATTTCAAACCCTAGTATTACCGATGGATAGGTCATGAGAACTTAGATCGCTGAGAAACCCTAATTATCCCGAAACTCTAATTGAACCCGAAAATCCTAAAAAGATTAAATACTCAGTGGCAAAGCCCTAATACTCAAAAAACTCTCGTGACAGCCTAAATTAAGTAAACAACATAAAATATAAAATTAAAAATAAAAAATTCTCATAATTAAAGTAAAATGACTATTTTATCCATAGTATAGCAAAAAGTCCTAAAAATTTAAAATTTGACCCATGGACACCCAAAATCAGATATTTATATACAATTAAATAATAAATGACAAAATAACAACAAAAATAACTAAAATACCCTTGCATGGCTGGTTACCTAGGAAATTGTGTCCAAAAAATTATTTTTTGCCTTTTTAAGCTTAAAAATGAGAAAAATTTGTATAAATTAAACATTATTATGACCTATTACTTTTTATACAAGTAATATATATAATAATATAATAATATAGGTTAATAAAGGCAAACAAATAATTATTTAAAATCTCTATACAATAAATAAGTTAAAAAGTCAATTCTTATTAAACTAGCTTAAATTAACTTATAAGCATATACTTATTTAAACAATTGCTATAAATATAATGATAAATTATGAAAAGACTAAATTAATTATAAACACATTAATATAATAGGTTTTAACAGGTTAAGATATCAAAAAGATATATAAAATTAATATTTTATGCACTTTCTTGCACAAAATGGTACTAAAATACAATTTAAATCTCAAAATTAATGCAATATCAGAAAAATTGAGAAAAATTGAGAAAATAGGTATATTTCTATTATAGAAAAATTGAGAAAAATTGAGAAAAATTAAAAAGGCCCCACCTCCCATGTAACCAATGAAAATTGAGAAAAATTCAATTTTTTTTGGGTAATTAAATTCAAAGTTAGGCTTACATGTAATTATTATATTTCTATTATATTTTTGTTATAAAAACACACCAAACACCCCTTCTTCTCTATGAATTTTCGGCTAAGAGAAGTGAGGGAGGGTCACCAAAAAATATTCTAAGTATTCTGAAGAGAAAAAGGAGAGAAGAAGGAAGGGAGAAGGAAGGAGAAGCTAAGAAGGTTCAAGGAATGAGCAACAAAGTCAAGTCCTACCACTTTTCTACCATTAGGTCTTTAAAATAAGTAAGTAAATTTTTTAAAACCTTCTGTCAATCTCTCATAAAATAGCCCTCAATCCATCTCTATAATCAACCCTAAGAATAAGAAATAAGATTTACTCAAAAAGGCGTCGTAGGAGTAGATCATGGATTGTTTATGCAAGATCGAGTGTTGCATGTGCTTGCATGCGAGTGTTTTTGAGTTTCATGGCTTGAATAGGTTCTGAAACTTTGGTTTGTATGAATATATGACATGCATGCAAAGAAAATACATTAAAATTAAACATAACATGAGCTAAGCTACCAAAACCCTAGATAACCTAATTTTCTAGGCATACCAACATTCTGTCATGAACTTTAAACCTCCATAACTAATTGTAGAAAAATGATCTAAATATGATTTTTATGTCCAGAACTATATTTTTAAGTTCTCTTTCATAAAAAAATGGTTTGAAGTGATTTCGTTAGATAGAACTCTATATATACCCATTTTACCAAAGAGTGTTAGATTTTGACCACTTTGAGTTGCAGACCTAAACATCCTACGTTAGAATGAGAACCGAGCTTGGGTCAAAACATAAAACTTGTAGATAACACATTTTTCTTTCTTTCCACTAAAATGAGCCAACAATATGAAATCTTGATAGGTCAAAACCCTCCTCAAAGTCACTATTGTGTTTTAGTGACTGACAGAGTTCTCTGTCACACATTTTTGTAGGACCTAAAACCTAAGTTTTTAATAGTCAAATCCAAAAGTGGTTTTCATGAAAAATGTATCTAACATACTGAACTAAATACGGAGCAAAAATCAGTCCAAAATACCCTCGGATGGACCCTCAAAGGTTTTTGGCATTCTCTGTTGCAAACCTATTCTGCATACCCTTTTTAGGCTGACTGAACCCACTTTATAAATTGGCCACAATCACTAACTTGTTCCATATAACTAGCTCTAGCACAAAACATGAAACTTGTAGGGAACACTTGAAACTAAAGCCTCCCCAAAAAGTAGACCCATATCCCTTGAATTGATGCCCCAAACCCGTGGCCAACAGAGGCCCAAATTCTGCGTTTTCCTATGTAAAGTGCTGAATGGTTTTCACTTAATTAAAATAAATGACCCCTTTTTCCTAGGATCTGACCTTAGTGTTAAACATGAAAGTTGTAGAATTCTTTTTTATCTAATTGGTGTTCAAAAATCAAAAACTAAATCTATGCCTAGGTACCTCAAAACACTGTTGTGACTTTAAATTTTATAATTAAACATTTACCTAAATTTGGCTAAGTGTATAAGTGGCATGTTACTTTATAAAACTTGAACATGTGGATTTTAAATGATTTATGTGATTAATTGGTATGTGAAATTAACAAATTGATGATTAAAAACCATACCGATAGGTTGGAACCATATCATATGAATTGTAAATTATATTTCGTATAATTGTACATTATGCTATAGTGAGTTGTACCTTGTGCTATATCATGTTTATATGCCATGCTATAATTAATTGTACACGAGAAGCATATTACACATCATGAGTATTCCTACATTTGCATCTTGATTTATCGGAGTCCCTTTTGTACCTATCATTGTGGGTTGGATGGAAATAATTCTTTAGGTGGTTTTGAATCTAGGGTGTCCATGGCTGCTAATGATTTGGGAAGTTGTTATTACAAAAAAGGGATTTATTATGAAAAATGGGTAAGGCACCATGGGTTCGTCACTAGCCTTTTTAATTTCAGTAATATGGACTTTGGGTTGACGCCAAACAAGCATTCTTGTCTTTGAGGTGGGTTTTGTGCGCAAGTAATCTGGCCAGAGAACTTGGAATAAAGATGGATGGGTTGGAATAAGGATGGAATTGGCTTCCCTACACCGTTGTCATTGAGTAAAACGGCTAAGGCATGAAGCCAAGGCGAGCATTTATCATTTGCAATGAAGCAAGAATAGGTTTGCCGATCAGGTTCTTATCAAGTCTGCTATGTAATTCCAGGTGTGGAATTCATGATATTGTTCTGAATGTATGTCGGGACGGCAACTGCGTTGCATTCATCTGCATCACGCACTTGTACAATTGTTCTTATACATGCTTACCCTGTTGAAAATGTTAAATTATCTGTCTCTTTGGCCTTAAATTGTACTGGGTATTATACGATACGTATTGTAGGATATTTTTTTGTGAGTTTGTTAGACAATTTAGGAAATTTTCTTCTCGACTTCGGCTCATGGCATTCGTGCCACAGGTGAAGAAGAAGAATGCTTTGAGGAAGGTGTGTTCATTGAAGAAGAAGATTTCAAGGAACGGGGTGAGTGGCAGGAGCCAGCCAACCCCAACAACACCGCTTGAAGACTTAGAAATTTCTCTTTTTGCTATTTTTGTTTAGTCTCCGCGAGCATTATGTAAATTTTTGTTAAACTTTTTGGATGACTGTAATAATTAAATATTTTGAACATGTGACACCATGTCCTCCGGACACGTCGAGACATACATAAATATAAATAAATGGATATTCTAGCCATTCATTCATATTTACGTACGTTAGTTATTACATCATAAAGGAGTTCTGAACCGTTTAAAAGTACATAATTATTATAGGTTCACCAAGAAATTTTGAAAATTACACTAAGCATGGGAAAACTGAATAAAAGAACAAAAGCAAAGTTCTCGAATCCTTAAAATGAATCAGCGGGATCCACATGCTCTTGGAACTCACCATGTTAAGACTTTTCTTCTCCCTTTGAGATGACTTCCTCTAAGAACTCCTTCTCACCTGTGGCACAAATGCCATGCGCCAAGGCCCAAAGGCAAAATACTCCAACCTTTTAACTAATCTCACGGTACAAAATTCACCACAATACGTACCATATAACACTCAGTACAGTTTATAGTCAAGGAGACAGATAAATTTATGACATAATAGCAGATAAGTCAATTAAGAATGCGTATATGATATGCTATGTATGAAATTCAGATGCCTAACTCAACATGCACCCAGATTATAACAGGAATTCCACTCTGAGAATAACCAGAGTAGACTTTATGGGACTTTGATCACAAAATCTATCCTCGCCTTGTTGCGAATAGTAAATGCGTGGCCGGGCGTCATGTCACAACTGTTTTACTCAATGGAAACGGTGTGGGGGCAGGCTAACCAAAATAATCATCCATCCTTATTCGGGCCAACAGAATAATCAAAGTAACAATCCGCAATAATCCCACCTTAAGTACCAGGATGCTCGTTTGGCGTCAACCCAAAATCTAAATCATTAAAACCAGAATGCTAGCGACGAACCCATGGTACCCAACAATATCCATAAACCATTTCAAACACCGGGGATGCACCCAGGGTGTATAATCCAAAATCATTTCAAACACCAGGGACGCACCCAGGGTGTATAAGCCAAAACATTTTCAAAAACGGCAACAAGGGACACCCTAGACTTAGAATCAAGAACGATATTCTCAATATAGCCCATCCCAATAACGGTTTGCACAGATGGACTCTAATATGCCAAGTTGCAAATGACAATGTCAATGATGTATGGTATGGATCTCAAATACAACCATCTAAAGCATGGCATCAAATGGCAAGATTCATGATATATCGCGCAAAGTATAAGGTACAAGTATGTGAAGTACGAGCTACAATTCTCAAGATCTGATTCAAACATGATAGTATGAGTTCTAAATCATCATACATTCTCTTAAAAGAACTAATCAACTAATTCAAATCAAATATCATACAAAAACTCGGGTCTCATAGTGAAGGGTACTCAAGCATACACTTAACAAATTTTAAGGCCAAAAGTCAAGTATTAAATCAAAAGAACCTACAAGGTTTTGGGGTACCTAGATATGGAATCAAGTTATGATTTTTATACACCATTTAGATAAAATACTTCCTACAACTCTCATGTTTAACACCAAGGCTAAAACCTAAGGCAAAAGGGTGAACAAAACATCCAAAGAAAAAATGGTTCAGCACTTTTCTTAAGACTTTACCAAAAAATGCTTCTGTTGGTCTCGGTTTTGGGGTATCATATCACGTCCAAATGATTCCACTTTTTAGTATGTTCTAACTCAACAAGTCCCCTACAAATTTCATGTTTAGAGCTAAGGGTAGTTGTCTGTAACACGTTACACCTTTTGGAAATTTTAGAATATAGGTTTTGTCAGACATCAAAACTCAGCAGATCCTGTTTTGGACAAGGGTTTGAAATAGTTTTAGGGTATTATCCCGAGGATTTAAGGTCTTATTTTGGGCAACCAATCCTTCAATATGTTAGCTATAATGTTCGTGTAGAACACTCTTGGGATAGGTCATTAACAATAGGGTTTTGGGCAACACAAAAATATGTGGCAGAAGTGTCCCTTGAGGGCTAAAACTCAATAGAGAATTTTAATGGGATTTGGACCTATCAAAACGCTATATCTTATGCTCATAGTTGGTGGGTAGATACATATACATTTCATATACAACTTTTATGTTTTGACCAAAGTTCGGATCTCATTGTAAATTAGGGTTTCCAAGTCAGTAGTGTCGACTGGTCGAAAAACGCCACACTTTGATAAAATTGCAATATCTCAAGTTCTACTTATGAAAATGAGTTGAAATCAACTTTGGATGAAATATAACACAAAAATATAAATCTGAACCTAAAGAACATGTTTAGATCAATTTTCTACATTGAGTTATGGCATTCCAAAGTTCAGGACAGAAATATCTATGTTTTTAAAAATCAAGTCTCTTAGGGTCCAAGTCTTCTACTTATGTCATATCAAGTTTTTGTTCTATTTCTTTGCATTATTGTGTTTTAGACTTTTATATCAAGGCTCCAGAACACTTAGAAGTCATCAAACTGAAAGATAACAACATACAACAACATCTCATATCACCCATAAACATAACAGCCCCTATTTTGTTACTACGATGCCTTTTGGGTTTGATTTTGGTTCTTGATTTTTAGAGTGTTTAAAGGGATGTGTTGGGAAATATTTTGAGGTATATTAGACACAAGATTTAGAGGTTTTACTTACTTGTTTAGAGGGCTCAAGAATGGTATGATGGATGGACTTACCTTTAGGAAAACACTTCTTACTTCTCCTTGGCTCCTTATTCTTCTTCTCCTTCTTTTTCTCCCTCAAACCAATATAATACTTCAAGAACACTCAAATCTGATTTTCTCTCTCTATGTGGACAAACGTTTGAAGGGGAGGGAGTGGTGTTTGGCTTGGTTTATATAGGAGAAGGCTAGGGAACACAAGCGGGACATAAAATACCGTGGAAAGACTTTTTTTTTTCTTTTTAATAAGTGAGATGTGAGATAATTTGAGATGTTTCCACTTTAGGGGGCTAAAAATCAGATATGGGGAAGATAAATACAGCTAGGGGTTGGTTTAAGGGACAAAAAGCTGATCCTATATCAATCAAGGGGTTTTGCATTGGTTTGCATGCCTTTTTGTGCAAGAAAATATATTAAAAGTTAATTTATGTATCTTTTTAGTGTCTATTCCTACTGAGACCTATTATTATCATAGTTTTCATAGCAATTAATTAAATAGATGTAGTCTTTTAAGTCAAATTAAGCTGATTTGGCAATATATGACTTTTTGATTTATTTTGTTGTGTAAGAACTTCAATAATGATTTGTTTGCTTTTTTTGACCTATAACACTATATTATTATGTATATTACTTATTCAACAAGTATTGGATCATCATAATACTTAATCTAATACCTTTCTCATCATTTTAAGCTAAAAAGAAAGTAAAAAGTTACTTTTTGGCACACTTCCTAAGGTGGTCGGCCACTAAGGGGTATTTTTTATATTTTTGATGTTATTTTGTCCTTTGCTACCTAATTATACTTAAATCCTTGATTTAGGATATCTATGTGTCAAAATTTAGATTTTTAAAATTTTTTGCTGTACTAGGTGCAAAACGGTCATTTTACCCTACTTATAAGGATTTTTGATTTCTAACTCATTATTTCATGATATTTACTTCATTTAGACTATTGGGAGACTCTTTGGGTGTTAAGGTTTTGTTGTCTGAGTTTTGAACCTTTTTAGGATTTTCGGGCCGAACTTAAGGTTTTCGAGTTGAGTTAGGCTTTTGAATGTTCTCTGTGCTCTATAGCCTTATGGACTATCCTTCACTAACCCTCAGGGTTTGGACTGGATTTTTACTTGGGTCGTTATCAACCGGATTGTTACAATTAGGGTCTATACTGGGTCTTTACAAACTACCCCCCTTAAACAAATTTCGTCCTGAAATTTCACCCCGTACTTCATCGTATGGAAGGTTAAGGATGATTGTGCGTTCTCGTTCTTCAAAATTATGTCCTTATTTACTTGAGTCATTCTTTATTGCGGGTGTGGATAAGGTTGAGCCTATATGTTCAACATTTAGCATAAAGGTTGTTTTGTCCTACTAACATCTTAAACTGATTATTACCAAATCTTCAAGGATCATATCACATAACCAACTAGCCCCAAAAAGTTTGTATCTCTGTCAGCCTCTTCCCATTAACTGTTGCTTCTACTTCTATTGGGTCGACTTGAATTTCTTCTCCAAATATAACATTACCTAAAAATATCACCCGATCCAACTAAAACTCACACTTGCCAAGGTTTACATACAACTTGTACTTTCTCAGGACCTACATAGAATCTTCAAATGTTCCATGTGTTCCTCTTCACTCCGAGAATATAACCGAATATTGATTATCAACACAATTACAAATTGGTCTAGAAAGCTTCTTAACACTCGATCTATCAGGTTCATAAATACAACAGGTACATTTACTAACCCAAAAGGCATCATCACAATTTCATAATGCTCGTAACGAGTCCTAAAGGCAATCTTGGGTATATCTAATTCTCGCACTTTCAATTTATGGTATCATGACACCAGTCTATCATTGAGAACACGTTGGCTCCAAAACAAAACTTACATCGAGTACGACTTCCACAAGCAATCATATGTCTTTAAACTAGTCCACCACCTAAACTGATTTCAATCATTCTCCACTTTTGTTTGGAAAGACTGTCACTCTACTGAAAACCAACTCATTGCCATATTCAAACGTACATCGAAGACTACTTCCCGATTGACTAACGATTATTAACTCGAAATCACATCACCACCTTGTGTTGGACTACTCTAGCCTTACGACCATCAAGACTAATACCGCCACTTGAATCTAATGAGTCACTAGGGCTAAACATACCACATAGAATAAACGCTTCCCAAGTATAGGCTTATCCATATGAATCCAATCACAATCTTGTCACATATTCCTTTCACATACGTACCATCCACCCTACAATCATTTAACTGAACATTATTAACTCCTGATTATAAAGTCTCTTATCATCATCACTCAATCCCTTCACACATTTTTTGCCACACAATGGAATCAAGAACCATTTTCGCACTTTAATTATTTCATCTTACCCACATTCTACCAAAACACTTGATTTACTCAAGGTTAAATACAAAAACCATACCATAAATTCGTATAGTCTTTTACTTACGCTTCCACTCTTCACATCCAAACACTTACTCCTCCTACATACTCACACTAAGTTTCTACGCAACTCCACCAGAAACAACTGAATTGTATCAACCTTCAACTTCTCATACATAGAGTTCACATGTTCCCATAAAAAAATTCATTCTCTATACCAGCAACATCTACTCACCAATCTAAACAAACTTACTCTAACGGGTCACATTACAAAAGATTTTTCGAAAGAAACTTCCTTGCGACACACATCAATATCACAATGAAAATCGAATACAACTCCATAAGAGTTACACTGTCTAGACGCCAAACGAATACAAACTTATACTTTAAGAACCTATCATGTGAAAACTTGGTCTGTCTAAAATGCGTACTTCACCCCTTAAACAATCTTCAGTGTTAATGGGACTCACTATTTCCACAAACTCTTTGGCACCCAGTCCTTGAATTGCTTAACTAAAGAGTTACCCGATCATTGAGGTGATCTTGATAATCCCGATGACGAAGTCTGTAATCATATGCTTTCATTTTCTCTCTAGTTTTTTCAAAGGTTGCTTCGTTTCTCTTGGCCTCTACTGTATGTTCTTGATGTTCTAGAACGTTGGGTTTGAAAGTCTCTTCCAATAACTGGAACGTTTTCTCAGGCAGTTGGTCATTCTAGGGTAAAACGAACATGATAAAAGATATGGTTGTGATAAATACCTAGTCGTGTGATCCATTGTGACTTGGTGGTTAATTCTTTATTAGGCTCCAAATATTCATTGTTGTGATCAAGATTCTTCATTCTTTGATAGTGATGGCAAAACTCGAACTCTAACACTTCAGTGGGAAGGTTAGCGTGAATATCGATGTATATAGACATATCTCTTTTGTTAGTGTACTGAGGTTATCGTGAGTTCGAGCCTGTTTCTCATTTTTCACTTTCTTATTACCAGTATGAATCTTTTACTTCTTAGTTTATCAGATGGGTGGGTCAGCTATGAACTAGTCTTGGGAAAGTTTAAATTTTTCCATATAGTGGTGTCGCGAATCCTTTGGTGTGAAGATGCCGTTTCTAATTTTAGATTGCTGATGGTATAGTCTTATTTGTTAGGACCTTTGAAAAATATAGTTAGTTAAATAAGCCTTTACTTAACCATTCTTGCAGTTGAGAGTTTTGATCTTCAAAACTTTGCTAAACGCAGACGTTGACAGATATTCTAAGCTGTGACATCAAGAAGAAATCTGCTTCACGCTTGAAGAGGTGTTAAGATGTTTTCGTGCATCGTCTCAATTTTTGTGAAAGCGCTAAGGCCTAATGACTTAATATCCTTGCAATCGTTGTTACTAAGTGATCAATGGGGCAAGGTTTTGAAGGTCGACAGTCAAAAACACGCGCGGAGCTAGAACGTCTTAGGGTGGAACCTAGGCGGTTCAAATATAGGTTGGGTGATATTAAGTGGTCATGGTTAAGGCAATTACCGTTGACACAATTTGAGTGGTCATTTGGGGTTCAAATGTAGGAGAAACAAGTGGAGGATAGTGAACAATACTATAAACAAGTGTCCCCGGAACTAGTTGTGACGCCCCGTCCTTCGGGCACGTCGGAACATATATAAATATTCTAACCATACATTCATATTTACATATCATAAATATTACATCATTAAGAGTTCTGAACTGTTCATAAGTACATAACGATTATAATTTTACCAAAAAATTTAACAAAAATTACAATACGCCCGTGGAAACTAAACCAAAAAGAGCAAAAGGTAAAAACCCAATTCTTCAGCTAGCATTATCGGGGTCCGCTCGCTCCTGCCACTCACTTCGTACTTCCATTTCGTCTTCTTCTTCATCGGCGACTTTCTCAAGGAACTCATCACACTCACCTGTGGCACAAATGCCATAGGCCAAAATCCAGAAACAAATTTCCTAAATCGTTTAACAAACTCACAACAAAATATCCTGCAATACATATCATATAATACCCAATACAATTTTATGGCCCAATAGGCAGACAATTTAACGTCTTTAATAGGGTAAGCATAGGTAAAAACAATTGTGCGAGTGCGTGATGCAGATGAATTCAATGCAGTTGCCCATACGGATTATAAATCAACCAATCAAATTTTGAGTAACATCTTTTATGCTCCCGTACGTTAGGCTTCTGTACACCAACGTTCCTGATCACGACGGAGTATAGCAGACGTTCGGCTCAAGAGGTGGCATGGGTCAGGACATAACAAGGCTTAGGACGTATATGACCCAAGGTCGATCATATCCAACATGATAATCTGAATGGCACCATTACATTCACGTACATAAAGTTCCCGTTCGTCAGCGTTCCTGATCACAGCGGCATATAGCAGCTATTCGGCTCAAGACATGATACGGCTCAGGACGTAACACAGCTCAGGACGTACATGACCCAAAGTCTACATATCAATATAATAACCCGAATGGTACCACTACGTTCCCGTGCGTTAAGTTCCCGTTTATCAGTGTTCCCGATCACAGCGGTGTATAGCACCTGTTTAGCTTAAGACGTGATACGGCTCAAGACGTAACACGGATCAGGACGTATATGGCCCATTGTCAACACCCCCATCAACAAGGACTCTCTACTCACGATATTATTCCAAACCCTCCATCCTTATTCTAAATTCTCTGACCAATAATTTGCGCACAAAACCCAACCCACAAGATGCCCCAAGTGCAATGCAATGATGCTTATGATACAACAACTCGTATCTTGAAGTACAACTTAACAATAGCATGGTATGAAACTAAACATGGCATGACATACAAACCAATATAGTATAAAGTACAAGTCTTTAAAGCATAAGGTACAACTCACTAAAGCATAGAGTACAAGTATACGAAGCATAATCTACAATTCATGTGATATGGTTCCAAC
>JAUMHN010429856.1:0-12384 GCA_032360265.1 Heliamphora ciliata
TCATTCATCACAAATATAAATATGAAACCACGAATGCAAAAACATCTCAAATATTTCTCATTAATATGCCAGGGATCAAGAATAAAATACCTAAAAAGCATGGTTTTTTAGTATACATTCCTAACAACCTGATGAGATAGAGAAGCTGAAGGCAATTCCTTATACTTCGGTAGTAGAAAACCTAATATATGCTATGTTTTACACTAGACTCGACATTTACTTTGCCGTTGGCATGGTTAGCAGATATCAATCTAATTTAGGGCAGGAGCATTGAACTGAGGTAAAGAATATAATTAAGTACCTGAAAAGAACTAAAGATTATATGTTGGGTTACTAGGCAAACAGTCTAGTACCTTTAGGGTATACGGACTCAGATTTTTAGTTAGACAAAGATTCTCGTAAGTCTAACTCAGTATGTGTTTACCTAAGGAGGTGGACTTATTGGTTAGAGGAGTATCACATAGTTATATATTGCTAATTCCACCATGGAAGCCTAGTACGTGACAACTTCTGATGCAGCCAAGGAGGATGTTTGGCTTAGGAACTTCCTGTTGGACCTAGATGTGGTTCCTTTAATTCAGTCGGCTATTACACTTTATTGTGATAATAGCGAAGTGGTTGCAAACTCGAAGGAACCAAGAGTCCATAAGAAAGGAAAGTACATTGAGCGTAAGTATCACCTGATATGAGAAATTGTACAGAGAGGTGATGTTCTGTGACCAAGATTGTATCAAGAGACAATCTTGCATATCTTTTTACCAAGAGCTTACCAACTAAGACTTTTAATAGTCTTATAAAGGGCATGAGAGTTAGATGTATGACAGTATGATTTTGAGTATAAGTGGGAGATTGTTAGGGTTGTATACTGAAAATCATAGATTTTATTTTAATTTTAGTATTTAATTTTATTTTAATAAAATTATTTTTTTATTTTATGAGAATCTTAATGAGTAATATCTGCAATATCATTTCTTTAATGTTATGCATGGATCTCCTTTATTCTGTTTAGTATTTAATCTGGTGTGTAGAGTACGACTTGAATACAGGAGACCAGATTGTAGATTCTTACAGAATATAAGTATTTGTTCACAGTTTAGATGGAATAGACATACCATCAATACGACTGTAGTATAGAGTTTTAGTAGAGCTGCTTTGGTTACGGGGAATAGATAATAGCGTCATCTATTGTTCCGACTCTCTGTACTAGTACACTTTGTGTATTGAATATGACACATTAGGATAATTAATTTTGTGCTAATTATATAAATTAATTCACACCCTAAGGTTATTATGAGAGTGCTTATGCTCTTAATCCTGAAATAATTATTATTTACGTATATTTAATATTCGTTGTTTTGATTCATTAGAGGGTGCGATCTTATATGGGTCTATATAATCCCGGTGAGTTAGATAGCGGTATTAATTATATAGTGAATATTAATTATTGACGTAATTCACGTCTCGATTGTTCGAGATTGACGATACTCCCTTAAGGAAGTTTATAAGTTTTGACCGGACTAAACTTTGTAGGTGGATTTGATTATCCGACGATCAGGTAAGTTAAGCGAAAGGGTTTAAAGATTTTAAAGATGCCGATTAAATTAAATTGTCAGTAATTAAATTTAATTGACGGGTTTCAGAAATCTTAACGTGGGGAGATGAGTTAAGCATTTAATAACAAGAGCTCAACGCAAGATAGTCTTGAGATTATGGCTTAGAGTGCAGTTATAGTTCTTTAGTGGTGTAAACTGTAATTTAGTATTTTACAAAAATTACAGAAACTAATGGAAGGTCTTTATAATTGCAGAAACCGCTGGATACGTATTTGTGTTACACTAGATGTCTATTTCAAAATTACTCCATAGGTCCCTACTGTAGCCTTATAATATGCGGGTAGGATGAACCAAATTCATAACTCGTCTTTCAAGACTAAGGTTGATCAGGTTCTGCCGGTATAACTTCTCAAATGATCTTAGCCCACACTACGTTCGGGAATCGCATAAAGAAATACAATAGAAGGTCTGACTGGAGCTTCAACTCGGAATCAAAAGTTTGTAGTTGGAGAATCGACCAAAAAGGTATTTATCTAAATTAACTGTGATGGCACGGATTTTATTTTGATAATTCAACATCAAAAAATTTTATCTGAAGCCCGTTTCGGCTATTGTCCATTCAATTATTTTATTAAAAAAATCGTTAACAAAAATAATGATCTTAGTAATTTGCCTCCAACACTAGGATCTCCAGTTCATTCAGAAGACTGATCATCTTTAGAATATGATCCCTAACTTGGGTGCCTTAGTCCATGCTTATACTCATCAGAGATTTCATGGCTACCTGCCTAGCAACACGATTTTGATCCCCAAACATTTCTTTGAGGTTCATAATCATGTCATAGGTACTAGGCATAGACTGATGCTGATCTTGCAATACATTTGATATAAAAGTCAAAATGCAACAGCGAGCTATCGAATCAGTTTTTTGTCACTTCTAATAAGCCCAGGTTTCTTGTTCTGTTGCTCCCTCATTAGGTACTGGTGGATAAATCTCAAATAATACAAATTTATAGTTCTCGGTAGTTAAGACAATATCTAAGTTCCTTTTCTAGTCTACATAGTTTGGTCCCGTTATTTAATTTTTTTTAGTATGGTTGCGAGTGAATTGAAAACCATTTTAATATTGAGAATTACATAATTAAAAGCCATTAATTATGACGAGTAAAAACTTTGAATTTTATTTTAAATTGATTCCCTTTACCATTTAAAAAAAAATTAGCCAGCAGCCTAGTGCCCTATGAATAGCATGCCTCGATAGAAGGACGTCTACTATCCATCAATTGTCCAATCAGGCCAATTCTTATTAATTTTACTATATAAGCAATAGACCGTACCAAGTAAAATTAAATAGCTGATGTAGTTTCGATTTAGTAAATCATAACAATGATAAAGATAGAGAGGATACTATTATTTACAGTTAAGTGATAATTACTACTTAATCCCGAATCAATCGCTTCGCAATAAATCTTTCAGATGGAGAAGTGATCCACACTAACGATTATCTAAAATTATCCCTAAATAAGGTTCGTACTGGCGATACCGCAATTAATTCTGTCCGATAGGGAGGAAGGTCTTACTGCTCACACGCGGAATTAATTACATCACCTACGAACGAGTGATGTAGACCGCGGGATTTATCTGTGAAAAATTTTTCTCTCCCACATAGTTTTTTAAAATATTTTTTAGGGTTATAAAAACTGTTTAATTAAATTAACTTTATTAATTTTAAAAAACTACATGATCTGAAAGATCTCGATTTTTTCAAACCATATTTTCGTGTTTTAATATGTAACAAATAAAATATTGTAAAATTCTTATTTATTTAAAAAATTAATTTTAAATAAAACCAAGAATTTTATTTTATTTTTCAAGTTACACATTTTTCTAAAAAAATAATAATTTATTAAAATTAAACTATTCCATTTAATTAATTCAAAATTCAGAATTAATTTTTACATTTTTTTAAGATATTCGATTTAAAAAATTATCTTAAACGTGTGATTTTGTAACAATAAAATATCTAATTTTTTTAAAAAAAAATTAATTTTAGGTAAAGAAAATTTATTTTTTTTCTGTTACAAAAATTAATTAAAATCAAATTTTTCTAAATTAATTAAAATAAATAAGAACTATAAAACAACTATATATATCATCTACGCAGTTAAATAATATAAATGCAAGATATATATGTCCTAGTTTTATGATCGGATCGAAACTCTATCGAGTTTCGTCCTCTTGTTAAACGAAAAGCTTGAAATCATTCAATCTTATCAGAATAAGCTTTTCGACCTCCGAAACCTTTCAGGAATCTTCGTATCGCAGTGCTATAATTATACAACACCACCTAAGTCCCAAAATCATCAAAACAGCCGATCATAATAGCCCAGCCACCAACCACCGCCGGCCCCCGCCGGCGCCGCCCAAGCCGTCGCCTTCGCGCAGATTTTGCCGCCTCATCCGATGTCCATTTCTGCCCTGATTTTTTTTGTAAAATAGCCCACGAAATATTCTATTTTTCTGTCAAAAAATTAGAACAAAAACTACTTTCGATGAGGGCCGAATAGCCCCCACCGCCGCTGCCACTGCTTTTTGCTGCTCCTTCTATGGTTGTTCCGGCTCTGATTTTTTACTGTTTTTAGCACTGATATATAGCCATATAATGCCCTGTAGAACGTCCCAAAAATAATCCCGAAAAAGCATCTAAATAGCACCCAAAAACTGCCCCATCGCCGCTACTTGCCGCCGCTACCGTTGTTTTTCATCCCGCTTTTTGCAGCTATTTTTTACAACTTTTTAGATTGTTTTCTAGCCATATTTTACTGCTTTTTTATACCTAAAAACCTGCTAAAATAGTTTTGAAAACACCTCAAAAAACAACCAAAAATAGCCTAAACCATGGCCTTCAAAGGCGCCACCGGTGGGGCTGTTTTCTGCCGATTTTTTCGTGTTTTTAGAAACTGTTTTGATGCTGTTTTTAGGCTTAAAAAACTGCAAAAATTTGCTAAAAAAATTGTCACAAAATCCATGGAAAAATCAACGCGATCCGTGGCCCGAAACACCCGAAACCACCTTCGGTGTCGTCGGTGCTTGTTCTTCGTGTATTCAAATATGTTCTTACATATATTGAATAATATCTAAAGAACAAATAAATTTTTGACATCAAAATCTATGTCCCAAAGGCTCACAATCGATCTAAAAATCCTAAACTATCACGATCAATTCTTGTGATTAAAAAAAATAAAACATCATTCAAACTAGTCAATTAAACATGAATATAATGATGATCATAAAATCGGGATTAGAACGTCTGCAAAACAAAGTTAGCACAGTTCTAAAACTACTCGATCCCTCGATGAAACTATATTAATTGATCAAAACGGCTCTGTTACCAATTATTGGAGGTAAACTGCCAAGATCATTGATTTGAATACGATTTTTTTGATAAAAAAAATACTGGTCGGGCAATAGCCGAAACAGGCTCCAGTTTAAAACTTTTTAATGTCGAATGATCAAAATAAATCCCATACTCCCAAAGTAAGATTCGGGATTATACCTTCAAAATCTGATAGAACGATTTTGGTTACTACAACAACCACGAATGTGAATCCTTCGAGTTGAAGCACCGATCAAGCTTTCTTCTGTATTTCTAGATGCGAGTCACAAACGTAAAGTGGGCTACGATCTATCGTGATTTTGAATCAATTAATCTAACCACCTAAATGTACGTGAAAATCCTATTTCAATAATGTGTGGAATGTGGGCTAGGGTTAGGATAACCGTATATATATATATATATATATATAGGGCTACACTAGATACCTGTGGAATAAATATGACTTGAGCTTCTAATGTAATTATGAAAATTTGCCTGCCCCTGAGACAATTTCATAAAAACATAAAATACAATTCATACCATTAAAGAATCGTAATTTCACTCCCAGCCACATTCTCAAAACTGATTATTTGAACTCCTGTTATTAAATGTCTAACACATCTTCCCAAGTTAAGATTTTCGATACCCATCAATTAAATTTAATTGCTCACAATTTAATTTAATCGACTTCTTAAAATTTCTTAAACCCTTCCGCTTAACTTATTTGACGGACGAATAATTAAATCCACTTGTAGGGTTTGACTCGATCAAAATTTATAAGGTTTCTTAACGGGGTATTGTCAATCCCGAACAATTAGGACGTGAATTTCATTAATAATTAATATTCACCATATAATTAATACCATTATTCAATTCACCAAAAAAATTGACCCATTAAAGATCGCACCCTCTAATGAATCAAAATAACGAATACTAAATATACGCAAATAATAATTATTTTGGGAATAAGAGTATAAGCACTCATAATAATCTTGGGGTATGAATTAATATATATAGCCAATATAAAATTAATTACTCCAATGTGGTCCTGTTCAATACACAAAGTGTAGTAGTATAGAGAGTCAGAATAATAGACGACACTATTATTTGTTTTCCGTAATCAAGACAAGCCTACTAAAACTCTGTACTACAGTCGTACCGATAGTTTGTCCAATTACATCTAAATTGTGAACCGTAAACATATATTCTGTAAGAACCTATAATCTGGTCTTATGTCTGCAAACCGTACTCTACACACCAGATAATATATTGTACAAAATAAAAGACATCTATGTAGAACATTAAAAAAATGATATCGCATACATTGTTCGTTAAGATTTTCATAAAATAAAAAATAATTTTATTAAATAATAAAATAAAATACTAAAACCAACAAAATTCATAGTTTTTTAGTATACAACCTTGACATTCAAAAGGTGCAGGAAGTTCAAGATGAGGATAAACCCGCTCAAGTGTGCATTCAGGGTAACAGCAAAAAGAATTTTGGGATTATTGGTGCACCGACATGGAATAGAAGCAGATAGTGAGAAGATCAAGTCCATAATGGGGATGCCTCCCCCGTGGTCCTAGAAATCGCTAAAAGGATTCATGGTGGAGATTTCTTACTTACGGCACTTTATCCTAGTGTTGGTAGAAACAACTTTCCCCTTTTTTGTGCTACTCAAATGCAACACAAAGTTTGGGTGGACAGAGGAGCACTAGCAGTCTTTTGATAGAGTTAAGAAGGCTTAAACCTCTCCTCAGACCATGATCGCACCAAAGCCTGGGAAACCACAGATATTATACCATACATCCACGACAAGATCTATCAGAGCTTTACTAGTGCAAGAAATTAAAAGGGTCGAACGACAAGTGTACTATATCAGCAGGAAGACAAGAGGACCGAATGAGAGGTATTCCCCATTCGAGAGACATTGCCTTGCATTGGTGTTCACAGCACAGAAATTAAGACACTACTTCCTGGCCCATCGAATCGAGGTGGTAACCAAATGTGATTCGATCAGGTTTTTACTCAGCAAGCTGGCATTGACGGGACGGGTAGCCAGGTGGATGTTAGCTTTAGCCGAGTTTGACATTGTTTGCACGATGCCCCGAGCAATCAAGTGCCAAGCTCTAGCTGAGTTACTTACACAATTCCCTCAGCAAGTCATCGAGCTAGTTAATAAGGACTACCAAGAGAAGTCATTAACACTGTATTCACAAAAAGGACAAATGAATGGTGGACTCTATAGTTCGACGGTGCTGCAACAGGGGGCATAGAAGAAGCAGGAGCGGTTCTCACCCATTTGGAGTTAAGCAGGGGAATTGAATTGGCCTACAAATTGTAGTTCAATTGCTCAAACAATGAAGCCGAGTGTGAGGTACATATCATGAGATTACTAGCTGTAGAACAAATGAGAGTCAGGTGATTAAAAATATTGGGAGATTCGATCCTAGTGGTAAAACAGTCAATGGGAGAGTTTGGGTTAAAGGAAGTATCCCTAGAAGCTTACAGAACCATAGTATAAAAATAACTCAAGAAATTCGCAGAAGTAAGGTTTCAGCATGTACTGAGGTCAGCCAATCGACTACCCGATGCATTGGCCACACTGGGGGCAAAACTGCTATTATCAGATGACGCAACGACCATCACAGTGAAAAGGAAGCATGAGCCTGCCACCCTCTTCGGGCTTTACCCGAATCGACCTGGGGAAGTCTAGCGATCCTCTATTGTTATTCAGCTACACACTGGCCAAGGAGGAATCCCCGTGGCTAAACTTGCCCAGTTCACACTGATCGAAGGGGGAACTCTACCACCGAACAACGGAAGGGTTGTTAGCCCGATGCGTTGGTAAGGAGGAAGCTAGGCTAAAGCTACACCACATTCATGAGTAGAGTTATGGGGAAGCCGATGTGAGCCCGTACAGGATAATTCAGAGGCAAGGGTACTATTGGCTAGAGATGTTGAGGGATGCTGCTCGACTGCAAGGGGAGTGCATTCGCTGTCAAGGCTACAACCATTGTGGAGGAATACTCACTAAATAAAGTCACGACTGATTGGAGGGCACCGTATCTAGAATACATGAAAAAGAAGATACTTCTGCCAGATCCAATGACAGCAGCTAGAATTTAGAAGCAGTTATCAAGGTTCTTTATTGAGAAAGACCAACTATTTCGAAGAAGTGTGGAAGGAGACCTAATACGATGCATAGCATACTAGGAGATAGACGAGCTATTGAGAGCTGCCCATCAAGGGGAACATCAAGGAGGAACTCGATTATAGAAGCAACTACTCCACCAGGGATACTATTGGCCCACTATGAAAAAAGAAACTAAGAAATATACAAAAAGGTGTTAGGCCTGTCAGAAGCATGTAGACATGATACACGCTCCAGTAATCGATTTACACAGCCTAAGGACTCCATAGCCTTTCCATACATGGGCCATAGACCTTATTAGGCCAATACACCCTCAGGTGAGGGGGCATCAATGGATACTGGTGGCAACAGAAATGTTCACTAAATGGGTAGAAGCAGTACCAATGAAGAAGGCAGTGGCCGACTCAGTAGCAAACTTCAGCAAGGAACACATCATATGCAAGTTCAGAATTCCTCGGGTCATTTTGTCAAACAATGTAACGCCTTTTGTAAATAAACAGGTCCAACAGTTGCTTGATTCTTATAAGATTGGAAATCACAAATCATTGCCCTACTACCCCAAAGGGCACGGGTAGGCCGAAGTAACAAACAACACTTTGATGAAAATATTGAGCAAGATGACGGAAGAGAATAGGAAGGCGTGGCCAGATCACCTTCCAATAACACTATGGGCCTACTGAACTGCACTGAGACCTTCTACTTCGGCCCCACCCTACTCGTTAGTCTATGGGTCAGAAGTAATACTACTAGTTGAGTTACTAATACCTTCAGCCAGGATGGCTTTAGCTATAAGATGGAACCCACACCATCAGCTAATAGATTCAGAAGCAATTAAAGAGAGAAGGCGCAGAGCAAGCGACAAGATAGAAAATACACAGCAAGCAAGAGCAAGGGCATACAACAGAAAAGTGCAGAAGCGAGAGTTCGCAGATGGGGATTTGGTCTGCACTACTAGAAAACAGTTAAAACATCACACTTTAAAAGTGTAATTATAAGGTTATAATTATGCTTTTCTAAGCGTAGTGTATGTGGGTGTGTTTTAAAGTCCAGACTTTTATTATGCTTTTTATGTGTGATTAAAAATATAAGAAAACGTGATTAAAAATAGAATTAGTGTGATTCTTAAAACTTTAAAATCACAGTTTTTGTATTATCAATCACACTTTTTGTGCGTGATAAAAATTTAAAAAGTGTGACTAAAAATAGTAAAAAGCGTGATTAAAAATAACAAAAAACGTGATTGAAAATGAAATTAGTGTGATTGTTAAGGATTTAACATCTCAATTTTTGCATTATCAATAACAGTTTTTACGTGTGTCAAAATCTAAAAAGTGTGACTAAAAAGAATAAAAAACGTGATTTTATTTAATTAATAGTTACGTGTAAAAATTCTGATCGATTATTCCACCGCTCCAACCAATGCACTAGATGCCCCTCGCGCGCACACTCACTGCCCACCAGCGCGCACCTGATAATTTTTTTTTTGAAACCCACGCACCTGATATTATTTTAAGTCTTTTGACCTATGATAGTCCTGTTAACTAAAGCAATTCCTAATTCACCAATTTTAACTTCAAATCTAAGTTTTTACATATTTGGTTCTATGAAATCCACGAAGTATAAGCGTGAAACATAAAAGCCAACTACAAAAACGCGTTTCCAACATAATGAACTCCAAGTTCCAAACACAAGACAAAAAACAAATTACCATGACTGTAATGAAAGAATTCATTAAATTTCCAATCAAATATCTTCATATGAAACTCAATAATCTTTTTAAAATTGTACCAAATTTAAAAAAAAGGCCTAACAATTTGAAATTTGTCACAATACAAATTGAAAGAATTCTTGCTAAAGAAGGAGTAGCAATTCCAACAAATCCATCACTTGAACCAGAATTGAGAAAGAATGAGTAACAAATTCCAATAAGACACTTGACAAATAAGAAACCATATTTGAATATAATTTTGGTACAACAAATTTATAATTATCCAAATCCTACATTCCTTGAGTCAATTTGAGCCTAATGTTATACAAGAAATGGATATTGAAACCTTGAGGGGTTAGAGAAATATTTTTAGTAAGATTGATCGAATTACAATTCTATAGAATATCATTTACTTACTGAGAAAAATAAAGATTTGATGAAATACAATTTTGACATACTTTCTTTCTTCTTTCATGTACCCATTGTCCCCCACAACGAGGGGTAAGAGAAATATTTTCAGTAATGGTTTATTGAGATAAAAGACCATATACAGCCAATGGATCAAATTAAGCATAAGCAACAACCAACTAGTCCAAACTTTAGATAAAAAAACTGTAGCAATATGAAGCATTTGAAAGTTAAATTTAAAAACCTGTCCAGATTACCTGCCATCCATTTTTATCACCACTGAGGCTGCTGTTTCATATTTGCAATCCTAAGAAGTTGAGGGACTAAAAACAAAAAAAAAAGTTTAGATTCTTTAAAATTAAGTTCTATCATTCCCTACAAATCACATAAATGAGAGAAAAAGCACCTGGGCACCTCCTTAATCATTCATCAGAATCATTCTTACAAATTTGATGACATACATGATAATGCAAGAAATTAAAAGTAATGCATAGATTCAAATAAATCAAAATTAAGAGACTTGTTCAAGAATTACCCTTACAAATCTGGCAGCACAAACTGAATTGGCATTCTACCCTTCAATTATGCTACTGTCAATTTTGATGGAGTCTCTCCACAACATTATTAGTTAGTTGATTTATCAAAATGTTGTCTATGCAATTCGAAAAAGAAAAGGGAGGGCCGCTTTCATAAAGATTGTAAACAAACAAACTATTCTTTTGGGAATCTAAAAAAAAAATGCAAATGGCCACCTAGCATCCTTATGTAGACAGCACCATGTAGCAAGGATCAGAAAAAGAGTTGAGAATATGATTAACACCATAATTAAAAGCACCTAATTCATTAATAGTTTACTTTCCATGTTAAAATGACACATTCCATTTCCACCTCATGTTAGAATCTTATTAGTTATTTCTATGAGCTTGATATCATATTGAAAACTTTCACTAGGATAAGAAAGATCAACTCTTTGTCCAAAAAAATATCACAAATGTAGACTCTAGGATTGGAAATATTAAAGTAATACCTTTTGTAGAACATTAACTTTTCCAATATTCTAACATTCATGAATCTACAAAACATAAAAATAGTGTAGGGATCTTTTGGAATAGACAAATAATATAAAATAATGGAGAAGTGAAATATGCAAAGTAGTCAGAAACACAGAACGGAGAGAGACGAGGTTGGGTGAAGAAAAAGGCTAATTGAGTATGGAGTACTGGCAGTATGAACAATGTATCTGGTTATCAAAATCTAATTGATCCAAAAGTCTGGTTATCCCTCCTATTTATAGCACTCAGAGAAACCATGCTGGAGTTCGAATAGGACTCTTTCAAGAGATCGAATCGGATCATGAGAGGCGATAATGGAGAATCAAGAGATTCTATCCGATAATCAGCCAAGTAGTGTTCTACTCCAACACAACTAAGTCGGCCAACAGAAGCTCCACGGGCACCCAACCAGCTCGGGTTAAGTACCCGACCCACTCAGGTCGAGTGACTCGGGGGGCCACTCGAGTGACTCAAGTGGGAGGGTCCGTATGACTCAACAAATCATTTCCTTAGCCACCAAGCCACTTGTCTCCCAACGTCCCGTACAGGATTGTAGTACCATTGTCTTCATTGTCTCTGGGACAGTCTTTCGATTCTCAGAGGAATCTATAATTATATCGTCTGTGCTATATCTTGGTTGTCCAGTATGTGCTGAGCCACATAGTCAATGCTATGTCATCATGATTAGGTAGTTAGAGCTACATTATAGTCTGTGCTGTCTTCACGACCCGCATCGTGGTAATAATACAGTCTGTGCTGTCTTCATGGTCTGTGCCATGGTAATAATACAGTCTGTGCTGTGTTCATGGTCTGTGCCATGGAAAGTCTTCATTCGTAGTCAGGACTACGCTTCATAGTCTGTGCTATGGAATGTCTTCTGCCTCTGCATGATCAATAGCTATATTAGTTGGCCGAGTTATAGGGGTCCTAGCAGTTCGGATCCCTAGTAACTCGAGTTTGTAAAGTCTGGGTCTTCTTGTAACTTGAGTAACTTGGAGTTGTATGTCCTATTTACTGATGGAGTAAAATTGGGTCTACTTGGGCAACTCAGATTACTTGAGTAACTCGAGTGGTCGAATCTTTTGAGCCTCTCAAACTTGCTTCTGCTTTATTGATTGTGTCATTACCC
>JAUMHN010429867.1:0-34108 GCA_032360265.1 Heliamphora ciliata
AAATGATTTCTCCCTTTTAGGCATGGAATCACTCTATCCAAGGATCAGTGTCCTAAGACACTTGATGAGATAGAGAACATGAAGGCAGTTCCCTATACTTCGACAGCAGGAAGCCTAATATATGCTATACTTTGCACTAGACCCGACATCTGCTTTGTTTGTCGTTAGCATGGTTAGCAGATATTAGTCTAACCCGGGGTAAGAGAATTGGACTGCGGTAAAGAATATAATCAAGTACCTGAAAGGAACTAAGGATTATATGTTGGTTTACCAGGCAGACAGTCTAGTACATTTAGGGTACACAAATTTGGATTTTTAATTAGACAAAGATTTTCGTAAGTCTACCTCAAGATATGCGTTTAACTTAGGTGGTGGAGCTATTAGTTGGAGGAGTATCAAGCAGTCCTGCATTGCAGATTCCACAATAGAGGCCAAGTACGTGGCAGCTTCTGACAATAGCAGAGCGGTTGCAAATTCAAAGGAATCAAGAGTCCACAAGAAAGGAAAACACATTGAACGTAAGTATCACCTGATACGAGAAATTGTACAGAAGAGTGATGTTGCTGTGACCAAGATTGCATTAGAAGACAAACTTGCAGATCCTTTTACAAAGAGCTTACTGGAAAAAACTTTTGATAGTCATGTAAAGGTTATGGAGGTTAGATGTATGCATAATGATTTTGAGTATAAGTAGTAGATTGTTAGGGTTATATAATGAAAATTATGAATTTTATTTGGTTTCAGTATTTTATTTAATTTTAATAAAATTAATTTTTTCATTTTATGAAAATTTTAATGAGTAATGTATGCCATATCATTTCTTTAATGTTATGCATGAATGTTCTTTATTCTGTATAGTATTTAATCTGGTGTGTAGAGTACAGCTTGCACACAGAAGATCAGATTGTAGATTCTTGCAGAATATAAGTTATTGTTCACAATTTAGATAAAATTGGATAAACCATCGGTATGACTGTAGCACAGAGTTTTAGTAGGCCTGTCTTGGTTACACGTAAAAAATAATTGTATTGTCTATGGTTCTGACTCGCTCTACTAGTACACTTTGTGTGTATTGAATAGGACCATATTGGGGTAATTAATTTTATACTGACTATGTAAATTAATTTACACCATAAGGTTATTATGAGTACTTATACTCTTAATCCCGAAATAATTATTATTTGCGTATATTTGATATTCGTTATTTGATTCATTAGAGGGTGTGATATTTTATAAGTCTATAGTTTCGGTGACTTAGATAGTGGTATTAATTATATAGTGAATATTAATTATTGAAGGAATTCACGTCTCGATTGTTCGGGATTGATGATACCCTCTTAAGGAAATTTATAAGTTTTGACTGGGTCAAACTCTGTAGGTGGATTTGATTATCCGGTAGTTAAATAAGTTAAGCGAAAAGGCTAAGGAATTTTAAAGATGATGATTAAATTAAATTATTAATAATTAAATTTAATTGGTGGGTATCGCGAATCTTAACGTGGAGAGATGAGTTAAACATTTAATAGCAGGCGCTTAATGCAAATTGGTCTTAAGATTATAGCTAAGAGTGCAGTTACAGTTCTTTAGTGGTATGAGCTGTAATTTAGTATTTTATAAAATTTGCAAAAACCGTTGCAAGGTTTTCATAATTACTAAAACTGCTGAGAGGTTTGCATGTTTGCGAAAATCACTAGATGGGTATCTAGGAAGTCTATGTCATAATTACTCCATAGGTCCCTACTGTAGCCCTATAAATATACGGGTAGGATGAACTAAATTCATAAGTTGTCTTTCAAGACTAAGGTTGTTCAGGTTCTGCTGGTTTCTGTTCTCGAAGGAATGTAACCCACACTACGTTCGAGAATCGTATCGGGAATACAGTAGAATGTCTGATCGGAGCTTCAACTCAGGAAATCAAAATTCATAGTTGGAGAATGGACCAAAAGATATTCATGTGAATTAACTGTTGTGGCACGGGTTTTATTTTTGATCGTTCGACATCAAAAAAAATTTATCTGGAGCCTGTTTTGGCGATTGCCCATCTATTTTTTATCTTCAAAAAATCGTTTATAAATCAATGATTTTGGAAGTTTGCCTCCAACATATATCATCTATATAAAGTACTAGAAAAACCACTACGCTTCCGTGACACTTCTTCAATACAAGGACTCATTTTGACTTTTATCACAACCATAAGACTTTATGGTTTTATCAAATCGAGTATTCTAAGACCTCGAAGCCTACTTAAGTCTAAAAATGGATATCTTAAATTTGCACAATATGCGCTCCTAGCCCTTTGCAATAAAATCGTCTTGTTGTACCATATAGATACACTCGTCTAGACTTCCATTAAGAAAAGTTGCCTTGACATCCATTTGCCAAATTTTGTAATCGAATTGAGCCGTAATAGATAAGAGAATTTGGACAGACTTAAGCATGGCTACTGGTGAAAAGATTTTCTTATATTCTTTCTGAATGAACATTTTTACAACAGGCCTAGTTTTGAAGGCTTCAACCTTCCCGTCTGCTCCTCTCTTCCTCTTATAGATCCACTTACATCCGATGGGTATTATCCCTTCAAGTGGTTCTACAAGTGTTTAGACCTGATTGGAATATATAGATTCTATCTTTGAATTCATAGCATTTTAACAAAGATCTGCATCTTTGTCTTGGAGTGCTTTGTTGTAGTTACAGGATTCGGTATCCAATTCTATCAGAATCCTGTTAAAAGACTCTCCTAAGAACATATACCAATCGGGTTGATGAACAACCCTCCCACTACAACTAGACACTACACGCGTCTGTGTACTAGTAGTTACGCACGGTGCAGTATCTGAACCTTCTGCACTATTACCCACATGCTCATCTAACATGTTAATGGAAGCACCCTGTTCAGGATTTGCACCCGTCCTGATAATCCTCCCACTACGATGAGGCAATGGGATATGAGTGACTTATGGTTTCTTTTCCGTTCTACTGGTATTTCCTCTCATTTCTTCAAGAACAATTTTACTTTTAGGCCTGTGGTTCATAATATAATCATCTTTCAAGAATCGGGCATTGGTGTTAACAATGACCTTTTGATCCTTAAGATTATAAAATAAATCACCCTTCATTCCCTTAGAATACCCAACAAAGAATAAACTTCTATCCTCGATTCTAACTTGTTCGCATTCCCTTTCAACACATGTGCTGGACACTCCCAAATCCAATTATGTCTTAGACTAGGCTTGTGCTCGGTCCACAATTCTGTGGGAGTAAAAATTACTGACTTAGAAGGTAATAAGTTCTGAATATAAGCCGTTGTCCCTAATAAGAGTCTCCAAAACGAATCGGGTAATTTCGAATAACTCATCATTGACTTTACCATCTCCATACGAGTCCGATTCCTTCTTTCTACTACACAATTCTGCTGCGGAATGCCTGGTGTAGTTAACTGGGATATAATCCCTTCTAACGAGTAGTTCCAACGGTTCTTTAGCTCTATAACCTTTAGCTAAAAAGGGCATCTTGGTCATCTTACCATCTAAGCAGGACTCACTGACTAGAAGTGCCTCAACTTCCAATGAACTCAAAGATCCATCTTCTACCACTCTATTTATCATTTTTAAATTAATGACCTAAGTGTACGTGCCAAAGAAACGTTTGGTTCATTAAAGAATGATTTTTCTCTTATACGGTAAATTAGATGCGTTATTTATTTCAGTCAGTTGCAGTGTTGAAGAGATAGGAGATATAACATACAGATCATACACCAATGTACCGAACAAATAAAATGTTTATTTTTTTTAATAACCACAGAGTCATTAAAATGAACAGAATATTTGTTCTTTATTAAATTAGAAACCGAAATTAAATTCCTTCTAATAAAAGGGTACAAAAAGACCATCTTTTAAAAGTAAAATTCTATCTCTACTAAAACTGAGAGTGACATCTCCTACTGCAACTGCTGCCACCCTTGTATTATTACCCATATGTAGGTAAATTTTTCTATCACTGAGCCGCTTGATTTCTTGAAACTCCTGCAAGAAATTGCAGGCATGATTAGTGGCTTCCATATCTACACACCAGGCACCAGTAGATAATACCGCTAAATATGTTTCAATCACTAGTGAACGAAAATTACCTTACTTGTTCTTCTTACTGAGAAAAACTAGATACTGCTTTTTCTAATGCCCAAACTGGTTACAGTGATAGCACTTGCCTCTTGGCTTCTTCACACTAGCTTTTGAGCCCTTAGCTGCTTTTGGACTTGTGTCTCCCTATTTTTGAACTTTTTTCTTCTTCTTGCCTTTCGATTTAGAGGAAGAATCCTTTTTAGCCACATGCACATTACCTGGCTTCCGAAGAACACCCTCAACTATTTAAAGTTCTTTAAGAAATTCTGCCAATGAAAAGCTGAGCTTATTCATGGAATAATTCAATCAGAACTACTTAAAACTATTAGGCAGTGACTGGAGTATGATATCAACTTGGGTTTTCCCATCAATCTTAGCTTCTAGGATCTATAGTTTATTCAGATGATTGATCAGCTTCTGAACATGATCCCTAACTAGGGTGCCTTCAGTTATGCTCGTATTCATCAGAGATTTCATGGCCACTTGCCTAGCACACGATTTTGATCCCCAAATAGTTTTTTGAGATTCATAATCATGTCATAGGCACAGAGCATAGACTAATACTGATGCTGTAATACATTGACATAGAAGCCAAAATGTAATAGTGAGCTATCTGATTAGTTTTCTACCACTTCTGATAAGCCTGGATTTTCTGTTCGGTCGCCCCCTAATTAGGTGCTGGTGGACAAATCTCAGATAATACAAACTTATAATTCTCGGCAGTTAAGACAATATCCTAGTTCCTTTTCCAGTCTACATAGTTCGGTCCCGTTAGTTTGTTTTCTTTGAGTATGGTCACTAGTAGATTGAAAGCCATTTTAAAACCTAAGAATCACATATTTAAAAACCATTAATTATGACGATAAAAAACTTTGAATTTTATTGCAAATTGGTTCCCTTTGCCATTTAAAAAAAATCGCAAGCAGCTTGATACCCTATGAATAGCATACCTAGATGAAAAGACGTCTACCATCCATCGTTTGTCCAGATAGGTTAATTTCAATTAATTTTACTATCTAAACAACAGACCATATCAAGTAAAATTAAATAGTTGGCATAGTTTCGATTTAGTAAATAATAGCTGTGACTCATATGAAGAAGATACAATTATTTATAGTTAAGTATTTTTTTTTGGGTAATTAAATGTAACATAAAGAAAAAAAATGTATATGATTCCAAGGGGCATACCCTAGAAGGTTACAACAATAACCAAACAAATAAGGAAACAAAACAACAAGAACCACCTAAGCCCCGCTAAGGAGCGAGGGAGAATTAAACAAAGCAAAACCACAAACAACCCTATAACTGGGGAGGACACAAAACCCAAAGCCAAACCTGCAGACGAAAAGGATGGGCAACACCAACCGAATTACACCACTAACCAACCCCGCTAGATAGCACTATGTGTTAAGAGGTTCTCGTGTATTGTCCTAGTTTTCTGTGAAAGCGCTAAAGCCTAATGACGTAATATCCTGACGATCGTCGTTACTCACAGATCTATGGGGGCAAGGGTTTGAAGGTCGACAGGTAAAACATTCGCGAGGTTTAATAAGGATAATCTCAAGAAAAACGATCATAGGGCGGTAAATGGGTAAGCATTTAGCTGAGAATTTCGAATGGTATAGGTACGAGATATAGCTGGGGTTAGAACAGTTTAGGGTGAAATCCCAGATGGTTCAAAAATAAATTGGATTAGGGGAGGGGTCATGGCTAAGACAATCACCATTGACCCAAATTGAGAGGTTGGTTGAGGCTTAGATACATTGGAGATAAGAGATTAACAATTAATGAACATTACAAAAGGGGATGTTCTTGGGACCAATCTGTACAACATTGGATCTTGACAAAAGAGATGTTAAGCAATGGGTAGCAGAACTAGATATTTTTCCTGAAGTTACGTCGGCTTAACGTATTTTAATTCAAGCATCCAAGTCAACTCCCCAAGTTGGGATTTCACGAATTCACAAAATTACTTCAGCCGGATGTAGTATTGAAGTCAGGGGAAGATGAATGGTGGTAGAGGATCTTAGCAATGCCAAATGTTCGAGGCTAAAGGAATGATATTGAGTTCTACGAATAAAGAGTTAGTTCAAGGATGATGACTTGAATTGAAGGACAATCAAATGTGAATACTAGTCGTCATTAGGCATGGCTCAACAATGAAAACTCAAAGATAAGGGTATTTTCTAGGATGAAATTCCTGATAGGGTTACCAATAAGACTTGGGTGCAGAAGGGTTACCTACGAACGATACTAGACAGCATTGATAAGGACCGGCTTAGCTTAAAAGCCGTTTATGTTTGTACGGTTCTGGCTTAGCCTAAAGCTTTTTTGTTGCTTCTGGCTTGTTCTTGGTGGTGGTTTGTAAGGCCTGGGGTATGCCCCCTGTATTTTTTGTATCTTTGCCTTTTTTTATCAAATTTAATTACCCAAAAAAAATAAGCAAAGAATTTCAACCAGGTATAAAAGTTGATATAATGGCTTGGGGTAAACGAGAATATAACTTATAAGGATAAAGTTACGAGGTTCTGACGGCGGCTCTCGATACAATATCTGAAACCTCTCCTAGTGCGTACTCCCATTTACCCCCCCTTAAACTAAGATAACTCGTTGCATGAATCTTTAATCTTCGATCTAGATGCCCTTTCTTGTTTTTTGCATATAGATTCCTTGCTGCTCTTGATCCTAGTAAGGTCCTAACACGACTCGCTATAAGACTCAGACGCAGTAGATTTTAGTTTTTATAATGTATATATAATAATTATATTTAATACAACGCATCCTACAGAGCTTCTACTCGATAGAACGTATAGTTTTCCATAACCCAATGCCTAAAGGTTCACTAAACCTAGCCTCTGATACCAACTGTGATGCCCCATCCTCCGGGCAAATCGGGATGTACATAAGTATAGATAGGGAAAATATTCTAACCATTCATTTATATTTAGATATCATAAATATTACATCTGTGAGATCCCGAACCATTTTATTTTAGAAATGATTAAGTGTTGGTGGGAGTAAGACTTAAAATTGGATCTTGGTGAGTGTTTTGAGCTTGGATACGCATGAAAGATATGTTATAGGAAGAATATAAGGCTCTAATGGATATTCGGACAAAAATATGTGAAAAGTGAGTGAAGGAAAGTGAAATACCTTCACTAAATTGGCCATAACGTTTTGTACAAAATGGATCCTGGTATGAGGTTTGAACCATTGGAAAGTAGACTTCCGGAGCTTCAGTTTGAGCACAAGAATGATCCTATTTGGAGTTCAGATGAGGGAGATATGTTTGTTCAAAGTTGGACCAACAACGCAGTCGTGGAGATGGATCGATCGGTCTTGAGATGGATCTATCGGTCTTTGATGGACAAAGGCTATAAATCTCGATTTTTGGGTTGGATTCCTCATTTTCTCTTCTCTCCTCTCTCTCTAAAGTTGAGGGGTGACCTAGGGTTTAGTTTTTGGATGCTTCTTGGAGCTTTCCATGTTCGTGAGGGTCGAGCTCTTGCCGTTTCCACGAATCAGTTGTCGTTGGAGAGCGTGGATATGCATTAGAAGCACCCTTGAAGTAGCGAGTGTTGGGCTTTGAGGATGTGGAGCTCACACGGGACTTGATTCTTGATGGTGGAACTTCTTTGAGATAGGATCTTGACTACTCATTGTGGTTTACTATGATTTGTGTTGAAATTTTTTAAACTAACCTAAACCCTAATGGAATTTGATATGTGATATAAAGATAAAGTATGAATTAGTGGGGGTTTTATACGAGTATTGTTGATTACTTGATAAATGTGAGTTGTTAATGAAAAGCTAGGAGGTTGATAAAAATAAATGAGAAGAGGTTTTGGGGGTTTTGTGGGATGGTTAAGTAAATTGGTACTCAAATCAAAAGGTTGAGAAATAAATATATAGATTTTAGATTCTAATTACCCCAAAAATAAGATATAGATTTTTTTATAAATTGATGATGGTGGGTTGGTTTTATGGAAATATGAAATGAAAGCATTGAAACATATGTTAAATTACATGTTTGAGTTGAAATGCTGGATAAGATGATAAAGTGAAATTTTGATATAAGAATAAAATACTTTAAGAACTTTGAGGTTTTAAGAAATGGTTAACCACGATTTTAAAAAAATATTGTACAAAAGGTTTTTGGATTGTTTTTACTTCACATAAACTTTTGCGTCTGGAGGGAGGTTTTGGAATGATTTTTCTTTCTTTTAAAGGTTGTTTATTCCCTAGAATGTTTTAAAAAGACACTAAAAAGCTTGTAAGTATTAAAAATTGAGTTTTTGGCTTGAAAAGGAACCTGGACTAGGACAGCTTGATAGACCTATCGAGCGGTCTCTTGATGCTCTCGGTACTCTTGTGCAGGCAAGAGACCGATCGATTGGTCTGGTTGTTTTCAAAACTTTTGGTGTTTTCTTAAAGGTTTGGCTCTTGGGAATATTGAACCTAGCTTTTGGATTACTCTTTTACATTGGTTAAATCCTCGGTTGGGCGTATTTAAAAAGGTTTTGAACTCGTAATCCATTTTCGTTTGAATCGTGTTGATCTAAATAAGTTTTAGCGCGTATTGGTTTGTAAAAGTGGGTCTTTGAGGAACGTGGTTTAGTTTGGTTTTTTTCTTAAAACTCCAAGTTTTGGAAGGGAATGTGTTTCAAATGTATTTATATATGCATATGATGGGTGCATCCCTTTTTCATTAAATGATATGATCCTTGTTGAATTAGTTTTGTGTTTCTATGGAATTGGTAACGGAAAAGTGATATATGGGAAGTTATATATATTGATATTATGATGCATGATGCATGAATAATCAAAGAGAATTTGAGTACTTGAACGAAATATCATATCAAATTGAAACGGAAAACTTGAAAATAGGAAGTAAAATGAGACTATTTGAAATGATTAGGAGAGGAACCAATTGTGGGTTGGACTTCTGGATTTGTGAAATTGAACGTTATGAACGAATAATGAATCGTATGGATGGATGTGAATTATGTTGGGATAGTGGTTCCGTGGTGAAAGACAGGAAACTTGAGCAAGATGGGGATCACATGCCCGCGGGTTAGCCCCCGAAATGTGATGTTGCATCGTGGCAAGTTACAGAGCTATCTATTACCCAATGGCTTCGCGTAGTCTATTGAAAATTAATAGGGAGCAGTTTCTATAAGCTGCACCCGACGTCGGTTCATTATTGTGATACGGTTTTGTGATAAATTGGGTATGAAAATATGATACAGTTTTTGTGAAAAGTTGGGTAATGAGATAATAATACAGATAAATGTGAAAGAAAGCAATGTTTTGAAAAAGGATTATGGAATTAATGAACTGGCGTGCGTGGGTGTGTGCGTGGAAATAAATAACAAATTGGTAAAACTTGTATTTTATTTCGGTTGCACCCATCACATCTCGCAAATCATGCATACTACTTGATTAGTCTTTATCATGCGAGCTTTGGCTCATGTATGTGTATAAAACTATTTCAGGTTTTGAGGACCTGGGGGAATAGCAGAGCAAAGGATACGTGTGGAAAAAGGCTAGAGGAAAGATCTAGTATTTCTTGGTATTTACGTAAAGATTGTACAGAAAGTGAAATGGATGATTGTAATGTTATAAGTATTATAAATGAACTATGGAAAATTATAATTTTGTTTGGCATTTGATACACATGTAATCTTTAGAATAAGGTTTTTATTATGGTTGCATGAAGAAAACAAAGTGTTGAACTGATCAAAACTATATAACGTTTACTGTTTCACAAAAGATTTAACAAAAATTACAATGAGTCCGTGGGAAACTAAACAAAAAGAGCAAAAAGATGAACATTAAATCCTTCAGCTAGCATTGTCGGGGTCGACTGGCTCCTACCACTTACCATGTTCTTCAAAACCTCATTCTCCTTCGGGTATGATTTCCTCAAAAAGCTTTTCGTCCTCACCTGTGGCACCAATGCCATGAGCCAAAATTTAGAAGCAAACTCCCTAAACTTTCTAACCAAACTCACAAAAAATATTCTACAATACATATCATATAACACCCAGTACAATTTATAGTCAAAGAGATAGACAAATTTTATATAAGAACAATTACGCAAGTGCGTGATGCAAATGAATGCGATATAACCAATTTTATTTTTTAATCCAATTTAAACTTAAGTTATTCTAGATTCTCCTAAACCGAGGTGAACCATCCTAAACCTCATAATCCCAATCACGCCGACCAAGTCTACTGACCGACAAAGAGCGTTCCTTAAGCTTGGGATGACTACGTAGCGGACTACGTGTCCAGCGGGATCATCACTGACGACAAGGGCGTGGACAAGTCAACACTCAGGCTTTCGACTCTCAGGTCAAGGTCAAACGCGAGATCGCAAAATCTAATTTCGATTATTATGCCAGCCGAACTACTTTCACCAAAATACAAATATCACAACAATGTGCATTTAGCACTTGGGACAAAAACATCCCAAAACAAATCAGGGCATATAGCCAATATCACAATATTTTCAAATATCCAAATTTTTGAATATTCCAATTTCATCAATCATGGTACCAACCATAAGGTTCAATTTTCATTATTTTCCCAAAATAAAATAGTCAACCCCGTAAACCCAACCCAATGATGACATGATATGACATATACAACTGCTATTTACAATTCACATGTACAAATTGATCATGGCTTATGCTAAAATGACATATATATGCTTTGCATGGAATGGTAAAATTATGATCATGAAGTACAAGTTTATGAAGCATGAGTTACAACATGGATTCAATTTAGCGACAAGAATTCTAATCATCAATTAATCACTTAATTAAAGCCTCCACTTTAAGTTCCACACTATAACATGTCATTTACACTCAACAAAAATTAAGTTAAATGTTCAAGTGTCAATTTGAAAAGTATAATATTATTTTGGGATACCTAGACATTGAGTTAAATTTTGATTTTTGGACACCATTTAGATAAAAATATTTCTTACAACTTTTATATTTAACACTAAGGTCATATTGTAATAACCCAACTCAAACCCTAGTATTAGCGACGAATAGATGATGAGAACTTAAGTCGTCACATGAATAAGGAAAAACCCTAAGTAACCCAAAACCCCTTAATTACCCAAAAAAAAAATCCTAAAACCTAATTTTGATCCGAAAATCTTAAAAGAGACCAAATACTTAGAGGCAAAATCCTAACACTTAGAAAAGTCTCGAAACAGTTTAAATTAAGTAAATAATATAAAATATAAAATTAAAAAAAAAATTCCCATAATTAGGGTAAAATGATCATTTTACCCCAGTACAGTAAAAAGTTTTAAAAATTCAAAATTTGACACAGGGACACCCAAAACCAGATATTTATATACAATTAATTAATAAAATACAAAATATTAACAAAAATGACCAGAATACCCTTGCATGGCTAGCCACCTAGGAATTTGTGTCCAAAAAGTTACTTTTTGCCTTTTGAAGCTTAAAAATGAGAAAAATATGTATAAATTAAGTATTATTTTGACCTAATACTTTTATACAAGTAATATACATACTAATATAATTATATAGCTCAATAAAAGTAAACAACTAATTTTTTAAAATCTCTACACAATAAATAAATTAAAAAGCCAATTCTAGTCAAACTAACTTAATTTAACTTAAAAGCATACTCTTATTTATATAATTACTATCAAAATTATGATAAATCATGATAAGACTAAATTAATTATAAATACATTAATATAATTGGTTTTAGTAGGCTTAGGTACATAAAATTAATATTTTATACATTTATATACACAAAAATACAACAAAATACATTTTAAAACCCTAAATAAATGCAAATTAAGTTTGGTCTGCCCCAAACCTGTCTTAGCTGTCCCCTTGCTGCAAAAATCAGATCTCTCAATGCCTCAGATGTATCTCACCTCCCATGCAACCAATGAGGGTCTAAGAAAATTCAAATTTAAATTTAAACAATATTTACACTCCATTACAATTTTTTTTCCCATAAAAACAAGGCCTTAGCCCCACCCATTCTCTGCATGTTTTGGCTAAGAGAGTGTGAGAGAGAGGGTCCAAAATTTTAAGTGTTCTAAGAGAGAAGCAGAGAAAAAGAAAGAAGGAAGGAAGGAAGAGAAAAGAAGAAAGGCTCAAGGGAGGTACAATAAAGCTAAGTCCTACTTTCCTTCACCCATTTGAGCATCAAAAGAGGTAAGCAACTCCTTCAAACCCTTTGATATTCTCTCCTAAGATACCCCTCAATCCATCTCTATAACAAACCCTAAGAAAATAAAACGAAGAATGAGTCAAAAAGTCATCATAGAAGTAGAACATGGGCTGTTTGTGTAAGAATATGTTTTGTATAAGCTTGCATGTGTATGTTTTTAAGTTTCATTGCTTGTGTGTATTCTGGAGTTTTGGTTTATGTGAGTTTACAACATGCATGCAAAGAAAACATGTCAAAAAAATATACACAATATTGGCTAAGCAATCAAAACCCTAAGTAGCCTAATTTTCTGGACTTACTCACTTTCTATCACCAACTTTAAATCATCATAACTAAATGTAGAAAAATGTTCTTGAAGTGATTTTGGTGTCCAGATCTATATGTTTGGGTTATCTTTCATACAAAAGTTTTTGAAGTGATTTTGTTGGGTAGAACTCCAGATATCTCATTTTTACTAAAGAGTGTCAGATCATGACTACTCTGAGTTGCAGACCTAAAAACCCTTAGTTAGAGGAGGAACCGAACTTAGGTAAAAACATAAAACTTGTAGAGGATACATTTATCTTTCTGTCCACCAAAATAGAGCCAAACATATGAAGTCTTGATAGGTCAAAGGCCTTCCCAAAGCCACTATTGAGATTCAGTGACTGACAGACCTCTTTGTCACACATTTTTGTGAGACCTAAAACCTAACTTTTTAAAAGTCAAATCCAAATGTGGTAAATATGAAAAATGTAGCTAACATATTAAGCTAAATATTGATAAAAAATGGCCCAAAATACCCTCAGATGATATCCCAAAAGTTTTGAGCATTCTCTATTAAACAACACACTCTGCAGACCCTTTTTACAAATTGGCCAAATTCTCAAACTTTTTCCAAATAACTTTTCTTAGCACAAAACATGAAACTTATAGGGGACACCTTAAACTAAAAGCTCAGTGAAAATAAGAGCTATATCCCTTCAAATGATACCCCAAAACCGTGGCCAACAGAGGCCCAATTTCTAATGTTTTCTCTGTAAAATACTGAAGGGTTTTTACTAAAACAAAATAAATGACCTTTTTTACTTTAGTAATTGACCTTGGTGATAAACATAAAAGTTATACGAAATATTTGTATCTAGTGGGTGTTAAAATTTCAGAAATTAAATCAATGTATAAGTTTTTCGAAACACTGCCACAACTTTAAAACTAAGAATTAAACTTGTACCTAAATTTGGCTAAGTGTTTGAATGGTGCGTTACTTATGAGACTTGAGTGTGCGAACCTTATATGAAATTTGTGAGTAATTAGTGTATGAAAATGATACTTTTGATGAGATGAACTCATGCCAATGGTTCGAGTCTATGTTGCTTAAATTTTGGTTATGCTTCACATGCTTGTACTTAATGCTTTAACAAGTTGTACCATGTGCCATGTCATGTTTATATACCATGCAATGATTAATTGTACACGAGAGGCATATTGCACGTCATGGGCTCTTCTCTATTTCATCTTGGGTTATCGAAGTTCTCTTCGTATCTTTCGATTGGGTTGGGTGACATGGAAATCAACTATTCAGTGGTTGTGGATTTAGGACGTCCCTTGTTGCCAGATGTGATATTAAATTGGAGATTTTTATTATTAAAAGGGGATTTAGGCACCATGGGATCATCACTAGCTTTAATTATACTTTGGGTTGACGCTTAACGAGCATCCTAGTACTTAATGTGGGATCGGTTGGTTTGAATAAGGATTAATAAAACTGGTTGCCCCCCTCTCCCCCCCACGCCGTTGCCATTAAGTAAAACAGTTGAGGCATGTAGCCAAGGTGAGTGTTTACCTTTCGCAACGAGGCTAGGATAGGTTAAATGATCAATATACCATCTAGTCTATTATGTAATTCTCAGCATTCGTGATACTGTTCTGGAAGTGCTTGGGATTGGGCATTTGCATTTCATTCATCTGCGTCACGCACTCACACTCCTGTTCTTATATGTGCTCATCTTGATGAAAATGAAAGTTTGCCTATATTTTTGTTTCCTTAACTTTGCATTAGGTGTTATACGATATGTATTGTAGAATATCTTGTCGTGAGTTTGTTAGACGGTTTAGGAAATTTTCTTCTAGGCTCTGGCTCATGGCCTTCGTGCCACAGGTGAAGAAGAAGAACAGTTCGAGAAAGGTGCGTTTGTTGAGGAAGGAGATTTTGAAGAAGGGGGAGTGTGGCAGGAGCAGGGTAATCCCAACGACGCAGTTTGAAGACGTATAATACTTACTTTTGATCTGTTATTCAGTTTTCTACAGACATAATGTAACTTTTTTAACTTTTGCGTTTTATAAAGAAAGTTAATGGTGGGAGTAATTATGATTATAAATCAAAATTTTGATTTTTCTTAATTCTCATTGGTTGCATGGGAGGTGGAGCTCTTAACAAGATATTTGAGATTTGAATTTTGAGAAATATTAGATGGGAATTCGACCAAGGGGCTGTTTGGTTGGTTTTTGTGCTTAAATTTTGCTTTAAGTGCTCATTTGGTGGTATTTTGAAACTACATTGTTCAAGAAAGTATTTTTAAAATTGATTTGATGTATCTTTTTTGTCTTTTAACTTACTAAAATGAATTATTTGTGTTATTATTATTATTATAATTACCCAAAAAAATTTCTTATTATTATTATAGTTTATAAAAATATTAACAACAATCAATTGTTTAAATGTAGGCAATTAAGCTACTTCAAGTTATTTTGACTAGATGTGACTTTTTTGACTTATTTAATTGTGCAAGAACTTTAATAATGATTTGTTTGCTTTTGTTAGCCTATAATATTATATTATTATGTATACTATTTGTTCAAAAAGTCTTGGGTCATAATAATGCTTGATTTGTACAACTCTTTCTCATTTTTTGGCTTACAAAGGCAAAAAGTGACTTTTTGTGCACACATCCCAATGTGGCCGGTCATCCAAGGCTATTTTTGTCATTATTTTATCTTTTATTACTTAATTGTATCTAAATATCTGATTTAAAGTGTCTATGTGTCAAAATTTGTATTTTTAAAACATTTTGTTATACCAGGGGCAAAATGGTTATTTTACCCTAATTATGAAAATTTTTATTTTCAACTTTATATTTCATGTTATCTACTTGATATATGATGTTAGGAGTCTTCTCTAAGTATTAGAGTTTTGCCTCTTGAGTATTAAGTCATTTTAGGATTTTCGAATGGAATTAGGATTCCGGGTTAAATTAGGATTTTCATCCTTCTAGTAACCTAAGATCTCGTCAGCTAGCTGTCGCTAATACTACGATTTGAGTTTAATATATTTGGACCATACTTAAAAATTCTTTTGGGGTTAAATTTGTGGGCTATAATTATAATTTTTCTTGGGCTAAATTACTTGGGCATAATTGTGAGACCTTGACCCGTTTCTTTTTGGAAAAATGATCTAAGTGTTGACGGGAGTAAGAATTAAAGTTTGATCTTGCTTCTTTGGGCTGGTGGCAGAAAGTGGGTCTGGATGGTGACTGCTCGAGCGGTGGTTGGACGCTCGAGCGGTGGAGGCATGGCGCGAGATTCTATGAAAAAAATGTAATTTTGACGCATGTTCGGGTTCAGAGATTTTGCGGGGTTGGTCCCGGCGGGCTGCGAGAAATTACGGTGCGAATTTCAAAAATTCAAAAAAAAAGATATTTTGGAGGCTTATAAATATCTACAGTTAGATAATTTTAAAAAGATATTTTCAAAACTTAACTCCTAAGTTTTCTCCTTTTTCTCTATGCCGTCTCTCTAACTTCTCGAGGGCCTGGAGTTCAGTTTTCGACGATCAAATAGCAGATCCTTAGTATTGGCTTTGTGGTCTACACATCTTTCCAGACAAAAATTGATTTTGACGAAACTCGAATTTGCACGTAGAACGAGGCGTCGAGTTTTTACCCGACGAGTTAGGATTCTAGACTCTACTGCTGTTAAAGGGTAGTACGTGCAATTATAGGTAATTTGACCTGTTAAAAATGCATGGACAACCAACTTATGTTTCGTTAAATTGGGTTTTTGTTTAAAAAGGCATTTGTGTTGATTTCGGTTGGATGGAATTGGTGTTTAAGGGTTTCTTCTGAGGTTTGGGTGTTAACCTTGGGCTTGTGTATGTCCGAGGAGGTTGAAAGGGAGTTTAGTTGCTTTGATTTTGAGTTTGGTTGGTTGTTGGATGGTTATTGGATGTTTGGAGGCTTCAAAATTTGGTTTTGCAGCAGTTGCTCGCGTAATATCGCTTGAGGGACCGCTCAAGTGGTCTAGAGGGCGGTCTTGGGGAGTTCTCGGGTTGCTTGACCGCTGGACAAACCGCTCGAGCGATCTATCCCGCGGTCTGTTTTCGCTGGTTGAAAATTGGTTTTTAAAATCGATATATCTCTCTCATCCGGACTCAGAATGGGGTCATTTTTGTGTTCAAGTTTAAGCCCCAAAAGTTTCTTTCCAATGGCATCTCTCTCACCTCAAAATTCTTTTTGTAGAAAAAGGTATGACCAAAAGAGTAAAGGTGTATCAAGATTTTCAAACCGTTTTCATCCGTTTTGGCCAAATGTTTGGGAAAAGGTTGCTTTTCATCCTTGTGAGCCTTTTGATCAAGTCTCTTGTTCCTTGAGAGTTTGTTTATGGGTGTTTCATGTGACCCGAGTGTCGGGACGTGATAAGTGACGGTTGGCCAGTTACGCAATATTAGGTTGCATGCTTTTTCCCTGGCTGAAATGCTCATATATCATGTTTTGTGATTAAACCTTGTTTCGGATAGAAAGCATGTTTTACACTTTTTTTGGTTTATTACATGATATGACTTGTGGATGCATGATTTTCAAAAGGTGGTTTGAAAACGATTGTTTTTGTGAAAATCTCAACATTTTATGTTTTGGAGGTTTGGAGCTAACCCTTGGAGTTGAGTTTCAGGTTTTGAAACGTTTTGTTGAAAACAGGGAAAAGCATTTTGAAATGTTTTGTTTGATCTCCATGTTAATGGATGGATCTATATATACATGTATAATGTATATTTGTGAAAGGTTTTGTGAAAAGGTTTTGTAGTTGAGCTGCAATTCGATTTTTGGAAGAATATCTAGATGTACTAGGATGATGTATATTTGGCACGAGTTGCCCTCGGTGTAAGTCCGAAAATGTGCGCAGAGTAGGTACTCAGGTCCTTCGGGTTAGTCCCCGTAAATTGAGACGGATGGGAGCTCAGCTCCCTCGGGATCGTACCTGTAATTGAGTGGTTCGTTATGGTGCTTCGTATAGAACTTGTCATTATTTAGCAGGTCTTAAGTGGTTCAGGACTAGGATAATGGCAGGAGTCTATAGTTATTACCTCTGTTCGCTTGTAATGGAGTCGGTACATAGGATCATATTCTTCTTCTTTTTCGCGATGGTACATTTCGCAAGGGAATAATGTTTTGATTACTATTTTTCCTTAACTGTGGTTGGTTTTTGCATGATTTGCAACACATGATTTTAAGGATGTAAACATGGGTTTTATGTTGATAAAACTGTTTTGGGAGACTTGTGTAGTCGGATGGGAAAACTTGGGGTTTGTGGAAAACCATTTTGGGTTCGGTGGTTGAGTTTAGCTCCCACCCTATATGATTGCATATTTTCTGCTTTATGACTTTATAGTCTGTTTCTATTGGGCTTCGGGTCACGGGTGGAATTTTCTGTAAAAATTATTTTCAGGTGATGGTGTGCATGAGGAGTAGCTCTGGTGATACCCGTGGTGGCGGAAGACTTTAATAATTTTTCCTTTTTGATATGTCTGTTCCTGAAGGCAAGTTTTATACGCCATAAGGCGATATATCATATGCATGTTGGAACAGTATGTTTTTTTATGACAGATCATTTTGTTGGGTATTTCATTGGTTTCAACAGGCGAATTTACATGTATGAAAACTTATATTTTTCATAAAACTGGCGTTTGGTAGATTATCACGTGACCTCAGATTTTGGGGCGTGACATTAATTAAAAGAGTTGGGCTTTGTAATATTTTTGGGCCCCATTTCTAATCTTCTTCATGATCTATGATTTTCTTAGGTCATGTTGTAGAATTGTGATCATATGATTTTATGTGGTTTTAGGGTTTTAAATTTTTTTTTGCCATCAATTGTTCTTAAGGGTTCGGGGTTTAAGATTGTGTAAAATTACACTTAGCTTCAGTTTGTCTTTTTTAATAATTTCTCTATCTTCTTGGACTAACTTATAAGTTTATGATTGTTTATGATTTTTGATTTCTAGAATTCAGTATTAGAGAATTCTATATTCTGTAGGGTTTTACTTTGAATATTAGGATTTTGTTCCTGTCTTAACCCAAATTTTGGGATTCTAGTCTTTGTGGGTTTTCGTTGCTAATTTTTGTAATCTGAAATTTGGTACTTTTATATATTTATTCATGAGTTAGTGTCAATTGTAGTAAATGGATGAGAATTACCTCAGAGACTTTTGTGCAGATAGAGAGAATTGAGGGACTTGCATGTAATTTGTTAGGACTAAGATTGTTGATGACTTTTAGAGTGATTATGGGAGAATTTTATGGTGTTTTCATAATAGGTGTAACTTAGCATGAATTTGCCAATTGTGGGGTGTCTTGGGCTAAAAATGTAATTACTTAAAAGTTCAGGGTTAAACGCGCAATTATTGAAAATTATGAAATATTAAGTCTATGCGTATATTTTCTTCTTAATTATTGAGTTGATGCTTAGCTTTCCTATTCTTTGGACTTAGAGCCTTATTATTTGTGTACGTTTTCTATTTGGGTCATTTTTTTGAAATTTTGTTATTGTTCGTAGACCAAATTGTAATTCTCTATTTTTTTTAGGTACGAAGATTAAGAGATGTCTTTTCTTCTTTAGGGTTTTCAATTTCGAGATCTGGTTCTAGGCTTAATCCTTCAGGATTCTTGCTCTTGATCTAACCCTAATTTAAAAATCTTGTTTCAGTTGATTTTACGTTCTTAATCCAAAAGCTTAAAAACCGGGTCGTTACAATGGTTCTCTTATTATATACTCTATATGCCTTACTATTTATAGCATATCCAAGAAAAATGCCTTTAATTACCTCCTGCCCAAAAAAAAAAAAGAAAAATGCCTTCATCTGATTTTGAATCAAATTTACCTAAATCATCTTTATCATTTAATATAAAACATTTGCCACCAAAAACATGAAAATAGAAAATGTTGGGCTTTCTTGCATTCCATAGCTCAGAAGGAGTTTTATTTAAATGAGGCCTAATCTAAACTCGGTTCATTACATAATAGGCAGTATTAACTGCTTCGTCCTAAAAGTACTTAGGAAATTTATGTTCATTTAACATAGTTCGAGCCATTTCTTGTAAAGATCGATTCTTCCTTTCTGTAACCCCATTTTTTTGAGGAGTTCAATGAGTCGAAAAGTTTTGAGAGATGTCACTTTAATCTAAAAAATTTTCAACATTTTTATTTTTATATTCTCATCTATCACTACGAATGTGCAAAATGGAATAGCCATTTTCATTTTGAATCTTTTTACAAAGTTTAGCAACCTAATCAAGTTCAAGCCTCAAATTCAAGTCTCAAATCCAAAGTGTCAAAATATCAATTCTAATTCAACTCAATTCAATATCAACAAGATAACTAAATAACCAAGGTCAAAGTAATTTTCAATGAATGCCTACACAAAACAAGTAAGCTTTCAAAGCTTTGGTTTACCTCGATGTTTTTGGCCAAGAGATGATCCTCGCGATGACGAAGAAGAACCTCACACTCCGCAATCACATCTAGAAGACTGAATTGTTTCATAGCCGACCTCCGCAAGTGATGGTGAAGTGAGTAGTAGGTCCAGGGATCGAAGTGTTCAGGCATCCCTGGTGCACCTCCCTCGAGTAAGTCCTCATCAACCATGCCACCCTCGGTGCCACCAACTGCAGCGTCATCCGCGCCACCCCCATTGCCTCGCTCATGCCCACCGCACCACCACCGACTAGCGCTACACCACCACCACCTTCAACACTCGCGCTACCTCCTCCACTGGCGCCGCCACCTTTTTCTTCGACAAAGCCGAGCCCAAAGCCGCTACCCATAAGAACTAAAAACACTACTAAGTGGAGAGAGAGAGAGAGAGAGTATGAGAGAGATACGAGAGATACGAGGGAGAGAGAGGGGAAAGCTGTCTAGTTTGTTCACGCGAATGAAATTTTCGAACCAGAACAAACCATATGTTCTGTCATTGACCTTGCGAATACGAGATCCGAAGGCTTTAAAACTCATAACCGTAATAACTTGACCCATGCCGCAACATTTCTTTGAAACGGCTGTAACTTTTATTCAGGAGTTCCATATGGTCGCGAACTATATATTCAACCAACTACAACTCTAGGGCACAATAGTATAGGCCACCACTTTAGAAAGTAACGGTTGCCATGTTTTCCATACCCCTATCTTTTGAAACGTTAGGAAACCTTTGTGTAGGTTTTTGAACAAACCTAAAACTCTTTTAGCACTTCTTTTCGATCTGAATTCCCTTTAAACTGATTTGTCGGTCCTTACATGACCTTAAACGGCCCCTAGCATCTTCGATCCTCCTCATGACCTTAAACTGATTTAGCAGTTCTTGCATGACCTTAAACTACCCCTAGCATCTTTGGTCCCCCTTATAACCTTAAACTGATTCATTGGTCCTTGCATGACCATAAAATGCCCATAGAACGATCAGTTCTCTTCATGACCTAAAACTACTACTCGGTCCTCGCGTGACCTTAAAATGCCCCTAGAACGATCGGTCCTTCTCACGATCTTAAACTGACTCTCCGATCCTTGCATGACCTAAAATTATCCCTCAAACGATTCGTCCTTCTCATGACCTTAAACTAACTTATCGGTCCTCACATGACCTAAAATGGCCCTCCCTAAGAGCTCTGTCCTCCTCATAACCTCAAACTGACCCGTCAGTCCTCCTCATGACCTTAAACTGACTTATCGGTCCCTACATGACCCTAAACTGCTTTTAGCCTCATTGGTCCTTTCACGACCTAAAACTGATTGACCATTCCTCGGTCCGTGTTGTAACCTTTAATTTTTCTTACATCGTTCCTGTTTGCATTGCACCGTACCTGTCGCACATCATCATTAGCTTATTTGTATCATATGCATTATCCTATAAACTACGACCAGTCTGATCCCTTACAATGAGGGTACGTAGGAAGCTCGATGGAATTCGGGTTCGATAATGCTTTTTTGCATGTTTTGTTTGTGCCTAAGATTTGTGGCTTGTTCAATCAAGTTTGTCTCTAAAGCTTTGATATTTACTTACATCACGAGTTGTTGCAAGCTCTGTCAAAGAGAGACAACTATAGACACCTCAATCTGACCAAGCCGATTCTTAGGCACCCGTCGTGAATGATCTTTAATGACAAAAGTATGAGAATCATGTTCAAGGATACTCCCAAGAAAATAAAATCACGAATATAGCTCAAAACCTAAAAACCCTAAAAACACTTCAGGCCATGGCATTCCCATCCTTACGATTGCCACCTTTTTGAAAATCCTACAACAGGCCGTGTCCTTACTCTCCCAGTCATAACCTTTTTGAAATCTCTAAACCAAGCTGTGACTTTCTTTGTCACGACCATCATTTGTTTATCCAAGCTGCGACTTTGCAAAGTCACGACTGTCCTTTTCACAATAATAAAGGTAGCGGGCATTACTGTACAAAAGCAAAAAGTTAGCAACCGTCAGTATTACCCCTTTTTGAATAGGTGGCAGCATCTCTGAAGGGGTCTATGTTGCTCGCCTTGCCTATAAATAGGCGTTGCTTCCAAGAAGAACAAGAGGAAGAAACACCTAAAGTCCCAAGCTCTGCCAAAATACTTTTCCACACGATATTCTCCCATATATTCTACACTTCCCGAACCTCGTCCGTGTTCTTGTTTGCTTCGGAGGAGTTCTTGGAGCACATGTATTGACTTGGAGGTATCATATTCTCACCCCCGAAGGGCCATTCGAGGTGGATATTTACTCGAGGTAACCTTAGGAACCCACGACTCTTCTTTAACCCTCATCTTCTTCCCCTGAAGGTGTTGTGGATAAGGTTTGCATTGTTTTCATTGCTTATTTATTATTTATTTCAATGTAAGTATTTGTTGCCTCAAAGTTTTTTTTATTACTAACAGTCTATTCATAGCTTTCTGTTTCGTATATTTACATTCGTTTTCATTCTATTTCGATACTTACAAGCACACTGAGCACATCAAAAGCTTTCAAAGGTCCTAGAACATGACGGCCGCGACCTTCTCATGTCACGGCCGTATGTTTTGTTAAACCCACAGTCACGGACATGCACTTTTTATAAGGACCGATACATTTATGCTTTCTTTTTTCACGGCCGCAACATCATAATGTTACGGTCGTGATATTGTTTTTAAGGCCAAAAACGTGAAAACTCTCTTTAAAACTCTCTGATAATCGTTTGTTTCAAGGTTGTATATCCTTTTATTACTCTGTTTAGCATTTTCTCTTTCTTGTACCTCTCTTTGTCCTCCTGTTGGGTAATTAATTGTAGATTTAGCCTAGACCAAATAGGTCATAGTCTCCATTATGTACATCTTCATATCTGCATGTTCTGAGGTTATACAAACATGGCGGTCGCATCTTTTGCCTTCATTTTTGTTACGGCCGCAACATCCTTTTGCTACGGCCTTAAGGTTTTGTGAGGCCAGTGACAGGAAAATGTGTTTTAAGCATTCTATTATTCATTTTTTATATCCTGTATATTCTGTTTAGGGTTATTGTACGTATAGAGGATGAAAGATGGTGGATCTAACCTAGAACCAATAGGTTATGGTCCGTGTCCTGTGTATCCTATTCATTTGTAACCTATTATTTTGGGTAATTAATTGTAACATAAAAAAAGAAAAAATTACATAATTACAACGGGCATATCCCAGGAAATTACATAAGTACCACTAAGAGCCTACGTCCTAAATATATTCCACAAATAAAACCAAACCCCCGCTCCAAGCGGGGGAAAACTATCGACAAAACATATTCCACACACAACCCGCGTGAATAGAAAAAAAATCTACATACAAGTTCGCGCACAACCCGTACGATTAAGACGCATCACAAAACTCAAAACCCAAAACTAGCTCGAAATGTAGTAGTCATAAGTCAAGCATACAGAACTAAAGAACTGATTAAGGTGAAGAGCAAACAATTACCGAAAAAAAGTTGAAGAGCAAATCCTAAAACCCAACCAAAGTAAAACACAGTCTCTCATATATAGTCACACTCCCCAACTCAAGGGAGGAAAGGATAGAGACAAAATCACCCCCGCTGAAGTTAAGAAATAAGTTCATACCAAAGTTAGTTCCTTGAGGACCATGAACAAGACAAAAAACCATGGGTTATATATCTATAATAAATTGCTAAACTGTAGGACCCACTAGTAACAAATCTGTGGATTTGATGGCACCAGTCGGGTCCTAACATCAAACCCCGCGGGTCCCACGTGCTGCAAATTAGTTGTTTTCTAAATACCCCAGCGCGAGAACAACTTCCAATGTTCTAAGCAACCGTTGTTGCACAATTCATATTGCCTAAAAGCATTACTCGCTAGTCCCAAGAAAAGAACGAGTACATGGAGTGCCTTACATCTTTTGCCTCAAACAACGTGCACAAAGGCCAAGCGCTAGAACAGCGCGTGGTGCTCTACATTATTTTCTTCCTCTAGAGATTTGGCTTAGAGAAAAACCTTACTTAAGCATTCACCATGGCATACTTACAAACAAGCTCTAACACAACTGAACATAATGATTAGAATAAAGATCAAACTCAACCACACTCAACTTATCCCTTCAACTTCGGCTACACCCACTTTGGCTTACTTCGAAAATCTACTAAAGTATATTCAAAGCTCCATTACAACGTACCACCAAAGCTTATCTCACAAAATCAAGCCCAAAAGAATCTTCTTAAACCGAAAATAAACATGAACAAACCTTGGATTTACCCTGGACCACAAAAACAACCAGCATCTTCAGATTCACAAACACCGTCGATTGCCTTCAACAACCACAACCAGCAACTCCATGGGTGCCCTGGGGAGAGCTCTCCTAGAGAGAGAAGCTTTTGAAGCCTATTTTAATCCTTGTGCAATGTATATACCCTTTCTCCGCGACTTTTATTCGTCATGGCCATGAGCTTGTTTATCCTTTTCGTCACGACGACCTTATATTTATCACGGCCGCATGTTTTCTGACCATTTTTGTCACGGCCGCAACATTTGTTGCTACGGCCGTGAGTTTTCAGCATGTCTAGTAGTTTAAATATTATGTTGTAGTCTCCTCTGTTTATTCTGCAAGGCCTATTTATAGCATATTAGGGAAAAAAAATTGTTGCATGACCCTTAGACCTTTATTTGCTCATTTTATCGTTTATTCGCATGTTTTTCGCTTTACTTTGCTTTGCTCAAACGATATGTGTGGCATATCTAGAAATACCAACCAAGTTGCATGACCCTAGGAATCATAATTAGGATTTTGTTTCATTGATTGTTTTTGTTTGAACTCTCTTTAACCTCCTATTATGTATGTGTTACCTTTAAAAAGTTTATAACAAGAACCAATATTGTTAAAGTAGAGTCCCACCTCATGGTTGGGCAAAAAGGGTGCCTAACACCTTCCATTTTCAGACCTTAACCCCCAAACCCTCTTTTTCTCTGATTACATTTTTAAAAGACCCGCAACATTTTTTTTATTTTTCTTGATTTTTCTTAAAAAGTAAGTGGCGACTCCATTTTTCTAAAAAGAATGCTCAAATATCTTGGATTTTCTTGTTTGAAAAGAGAAGAACACTTTTTTAAAAATAATAGATATCTGGTGCATCCCTCCTCCCTCAAAAGAAAAACATTCGCAGGCATGTTTTAGGTCATGCGAGGACCAGTGAGGTAAGCTTATCAATTTTAAGTCATGACGAGGACCGATAATGTAAACTTATCAGTTTTAGATCATAACGAGGACCGATGAGTCTAACGGGATATCTAGAACACAGAAGGAGACTAACAGAGTCTTTGATTCGTTCAAAACCCACATGAGGGTAGTTCAAAGGTTCAAAAAGGTGGGGGCATGAGAAAACAAGGTGACTGTTAGCTTCAAAAAGTTACGGCCTAAACTATTGTGCCAAAGGACAATGGCGGCCGTTAGAAACGTTTGGGAAAAAGTTGCGGTCGTTAGAAGAAAAAGTTGTGGCATGGGTTAAGTTGTTGCGGCTGTCAGTTATAAGAGCCTTGGACCTCGCGACCGAGAGGTCAATGATAGAAAAAGACAAAATAACATCAAAATGACACCAATCGCCCTTACTGGCCGGCCACATTGGGAGTTGTGCCAAAAGTAGGTTTTTTTTTATAACTTAAAAAGATGGAAAAAGTGTCAAATCAAGTATTATAATGATCCAACACTTGCTGAACAAGTAATATACATAATAATATGGTATTATAGGCTAACAAAAGCAAACAAATTATTATTGAAGTTCATACACACTAAAATAAGTCAAAAAGCTATATTTTGTCAAACTAACTTAATTTGACTTCAAAGACTACATCTATTTAATCAATTGATATGAAAACTATGATAATTCATGAGAATACTAAATTTATCATAAACATACTAAAATAATGAGTTTCAGTAGAAAAAAACACCAAAAAGATATATCAAATTAACTTTTAAAGCATTTTCTTGCATAAATGGCCACGCAAACCAATGTAAAACCCCATGACTGATTGAGATCATAATTTTTTCCCCAAACTGACCCCCCAGCTGCATTCCCTTCCCTTGATATGATATGTTCCCTCAAAACTAGCACCAAATTAAATGAACCCATGTGAAGTGGAAGAAAAATGAGAAAAAATGACTTAATTTGCATCATTGTGTTCCCTAGCTTTTTTCTATATAAACTAAGTCAAAAACTAAGTCAAACACCCTCTTTCTCCCTTCATATTTTCGTCCATATAGAGAGTAAAAACCAGATTTGAGTTTTCTTGAATTATTATACAAGTTTAAGGAAAAAAAAGACGGAGAAAGAAGGAAAAAGAAGGAATCAAAGGAATTTTTCTAAAGCTAAGCCCTAATTCACCATTCACCCTCATTTGATCCTTCAAACAAGTAAGTAAAACCTCTAAATCTTATGTCTAATATCACTCAAAATATCCCACAACTCATCTTTTCAAACACTTTAAAAATTAAGAATCGAAAACAAATCGAAAAGGCGTCGCACTTGAGAATTAGGGGCCGTTGTGTTTTTAGATGAAATGAGATGTTGTGTGTTGTTGTTTTTGAGTTTGATGAGTGTCTAAAACACAAGCATGCAAAGAAATTAGACAAAACCTTGGCATATCATAAGTAGGAGACTTGAACCCAAAGAAACTTGATTTTTGTGAACTTTGATGTTTCTACGCTAAAATTTTGAACGCCATAGCTCAACGTAAAAAATTTATCTAAGCATTTTCTTTATGAAATAATTTAGATTTTTGTGTTATCTTTCATCCAAAGTTGGTTTCAAGTCATTTGAGTAAGTAGAACTCGAGATATTACAATTTTACCAAAATGTGTTATTTTTCGACCAGTCAACACTACTAACCTAAAAACCCTAGTTTACAGTGAGATTTGAACTTTGGCCAAAATATGCAAGTTGTAGATAAAATGTATATCTAACTACCCACCAACAATGAGCACAAAATATTGAGTTTTGATAAGTCCAAACCCCTTTGAAACTTTCTATTGTGTTTCAGCCCTCAAAGGACACCTCTGTCACATATTTTTGTGTAGCCCAAAACCCTTATTTTCAGTGACCTAGTCCAAAGGTGGTCTACATGAACATTGTAGCTGACATATTTCAATACTTGTTGTCCAACAATCAGACCTAGATACCTCGAGATGGCCCCTCAAAACTGTTTCAAACCCTCTGTCCAAAACCGACTTTATAGAGTTTTTGCAGCTAACAGAACCGATTTTTTAAAATGGCCAAAAACTCTAACTTGTTCCAAACAACCACCCTTAGAACTAAACATGAAACTTGCAGGGAACATGCTAAAATAGAACATATCCAAAATTGGACTCATTTAGACTTGATTTGATACCCCAAAACCGAGACCAACATAGGCATAAGTTCGGTAAAATTTTGAGAAAAGTGATGAACCGTTTTCACTTTGGATGTTTTGTTCACCCATCTACCTTAGGTTTTGGCCATAGTGATAGACATGAGAGTTATAGTAAATATTTTTATCTAAATGGTGTTTAAAAATTATAATATGATTTCAAGTCTAGATACCCCAAAACCTTATCGACCCTTTTAATTTAATACTCGATTTTGGCCTTAAAAGCAGCTAAGTGTGATTTGAGTATTCTTTGCTATGAGACCCGAGTTTTATATGATGATTGATTTGAATTAGTTGATTAGTGTTTTTAAGTGATTGTATGATGATTTAGAACTCATGCTATCAAGCTTGAATTGTATCTTGAGAATTATAGCTTGTGCTTCACATACTTGTACCTTATGTTTAGTGAGTTGTACCATGAACTTTGTCATGCTAGTTGATGCCATGCTATAGATAGTTGCACTTGAGATCCATATTATACATCATAGACATTGTCACTTGCATCCTGATATAGTGGAGTCCATCTATGTAAACCGTTGTGGGGATGGGTTATTGTCTTTCTTGGTTCTAAATCTAGGGCATCCTTGGTTGCTATTTTTGTAAATGTTTTGGGATATATTCCCCTTATACACCCTGGTATCATCCTCGGTGTTACGAATTTGCTTTATACACCCTGGGTTCGTCCCTGGTGTTTGAAATGATTTATGAATATTATTGGGCACCATAGGTTCATCGCTAACATTCTGGTTTTGATGGCTTAGACTTTGCGTTGACACCGGCGGAGTCATCACGAATCCTAAGGTGGGACAATTTGCTTATTATTTTATTAATTGATTGATTATTGAATTTGTTGGTCTGGATGATGGATGATTATTGAATTTGGTTAGCCTGGAGTATGGCGCGGACCCCACGCCGTGGCCATTGAGTAAAACAGCTATGGCATGAAGCCCATCCAAACATTTACTATTCGTAACGAGGCGCGATGATGGCTTTGGTGATCAAATACCCATAAAAGTCTACTCTGGAGATTCGCGGTGTGGAATTCCTATTATAATCTGGACGTACATCGGGTTGGGCATCTGCATTGCATACACGACATCTCTTATATGCATGTTTATTGACTTATCTACTACTCTGCCGTAAATTTGTCTATCTCCTTAACTATAAATTGTATTGGGAGTTATATAATATGCGTTGTAGAATATTTTGTGTCGTGAGATTAGTTAGAAGGTTAGAGTATTTTTCTTATGGGCTTTGGCTCATGGCATTCGTGCCACAGGTGAGAAGACGTCCTTGGAGAAAGTCTTCCCAGAGGGAGAAGAAGAATTTAAAGAGCAAGGTGAGTTTCAGGAGCGTGTGGACCCCGCTGATGCATTTTGAGGATTCAATACCTCTGTTTTCGTTCTTTTGTTTCAGTTTCTTGTAACTTTCGTAATATCTTTAGAATCCTTTGTGAAATTGTAATCGTTATAGATTTTTAATCAGTTCAAAACTCCTTTATGATGTAATAATTAACATATGTAAATATGAATAAATGGCTAGAATATTCCTTTATTTATATTTATGTATGTTTCGACGTGCCAGGAGAACAGGGCGTCACAGTTGGTATCAGAGCCTAGGTTTAGTGAACCTTCAGGCCTTGGGTTATGGAAAACCATGCGTTCTGTCGTGTTAGAACTCTATAGGAGGCGTTGTATTAATTATTATTATCATCTATACATTATAAGAATTAAATTTGCTGCGTTTATGTCTTATAGTGAGTCGTGTTAGGACGTTACCGAGATCAAAATTAGCAGGGAATCCACATGCAAAGGATGAGTAAGAGTATTGAGGTCGAAGATCAGAGATTCATGCAACGAGTTATCTTATTTTTAGGGGTGGTATACACGAGTATGTACCAGGAGAAGTTTTAGATAGCACCTCGAGAGCCACCGTTAAAACCCCGCGACTTCATCCTTATAAGTCCTTTCCTCATTTACCCCAAGCCCATGGTGTCAACTTTTTGAAGTTCTTTTGCATGTCCTTCTTTCTTATATCATCAGTCCTCAATGATACCATCAAGTGTCGTTCGTCAGTAACCTTTATGCGCCTAAGTCTTATTGATAACCCTATTAGAAATTCAATCCTAGAAGTACCCATGTCCTCAAGTTTTTATGCCTCGATAATGACCGATATTCGCATTTGATTCTCCTCTGATTCAAGTCATCATCCTTGAACTAACTCTTATCTTGTAGAACTCGATATCAATTCTTTGTTAAGTACCCGTTCTAAATATTCAACATTAATAAAATCTTTTGCCATCGTTCATTTTCTCTCGATTCTGAAACCACAATCTGTTGCAGTGATTTTGTGAATTCTTTGTATACTCTTGAAATCTTTAGCAGGGATTTGAATTGAAGTATGTTAGGCCGACGTAATTTCAGAGCAAATATCTAGTTTGGTTGCCCCTTTTGATTAAACATCTCTTTTATCAGAATCTAATTGTATTTGATTAGTTCCGGGGACGTTTGTTTAAGTATTGTTCACTATCCTCTTGTTTCACCTACTTGTGAACCTCAAATGACTACTCAATTTGTGTTAACGATGACTTCCTTAACAGTGATCATTTGACCTCATAGAACCTACCATTTGAACCATCTAGGATTTTTTTTCCCCTTGAATCTCGATAAAGGATTTGTTCACCTTCCTTAAGCTGTTTTAACCTCCTGCCACATTTCGTCCAGCTTAGTACATCATTCGAATTCCTCGACTAAATGCTTGGCTGCTCACCGCCCCAGGTCCCCTCTCCTAAGACCTAGATCGATGAGAAAAAATAATTATTAGAGTTTAGCGCTTTCATGAGGGGCTCGAATCATGCACATCCTCAAAAGAACCACATGGCGCATCATCAAGTCGCAAAGTAGATCTCTACCTGGAACGTTTTTTAAAGATTAATAACCCCGACTGCAAGAACTGCTATGTAGGAGCTCATACAACATCTCTAATGGAGATCTATATGAAGATTTCTATAGCCATCATTGAAAAAGCTCGTATGAGACCCACAAGAGTGTGGCACGTGGAAGTACAATGAAAATCCTATGGAACTTGGAAGTAATGTGGGACTACGCGATGAAAGTCCGATGATTTTATCCACACCTATTTTGGTTGGGCCCCTATATGTTATGTATCTCGTTCTTTGCAACCGTTCTAAGAAAAACTTGTATTCTCAACCGATTATGTACTCAAACTTGAATGTTATGAAATACAAATGAGTAAGTCTTAAATTAACTCCACAAAATCCCAAAACCTAAAGACAATTAAGTTGACTCACAAGCCGCAACGCCTTCCCTCTTTATTCAGATGTCAAAAAGACGACCTAATCATCAACGGCTAGCAGATGGACCCATATACAAAGAAGTGCCAGGGTTAGCTCAAGTCTTGTGTGAACTTGCTGCCAATATTAATCGTCCACACGTGTGTGATCGAGCGTGGTTCTTATCAGAACTTAGAAAACAACGGGCCCCTACGTTCAAGTGGGTAGCTGAACCGAGAATGGTCGTAGAATGGCTGAGAGTTGTCAATAAGTTATTTAACTCCATAGGAGTGCAGACTAAGGCCGATCGGGTAGCTCTAGCAGCACACCTATTGAAAGGAGAGGCCGACTACTGGTGGTCTATGATTGACAACACCCAAGATGTAGCAGCTTTAACTTGGAATCAGTTTGAAGAATTAATTTTGGAAAAGTACTTCCCAGCTCCCTTTCGACAGGGACAAGTCAAAGAATTTCTAGAGCTAAAGCATGGATCTATGTCGGTAACCCAGTACATCAACCGCTTCGAAGAGTTGAGGCGATTCGCTGCGACTATTATACCTGACGAAGAATCATGGGCACGAAAGATTGAGTGGGGCCTAGAACCCTCAACTCGAACTAGAGTCATCTACTTACAGCTTCCAACATACACTCAAGTAGTATAAGCAGCCCTATTGGCAAAAACGGACTTAGCCAATCCTAAAAGGATTTGGAACCAGAAAAAAGGAAACACAAGCTCTGACGGACCTGTATGGAGCAACTGAGTATTTATCCCTAAGATGTCGTACTCACAAACTAGTTGGAAAGAACAAGGGGGACAACAGATGAACCCGATAGTCTGTTTCAATTGCATTAAATTTGAACATAAAAAGTTTAAATGCCCGCTACCAAGGAGAAGAAACTATAATATTCGTCGACGAAAGAAAGACAACGAATATCGAGAAAATTAACATCAACAAGGAACAGGTGACTTGGCAAGGATGATGCAGCTTGACCAATAAGGGAGTCAATGGACGTGATGAAATAAGAAAGTCAACCTGAAGACGAGAAGGCACATGCTGGTAAACAATCCCCAACCTTTTATATGATGAAGTACGGGACGAAATTTTGAGGACGAAATTTGTTTAAGGGGAGTAGTTTGTAACGATCCGATTCAGACCCTAGTTATAACAATCCAGTTGATAATAACCAGTGTAAAGACCTAGCCTAAACCTTAGTAATAGTTACGGATACCCCACAAGGCCATAGAGCACAAAAGAGGTTCGAAACCATAACTCAACCCGAAACCCTAATTTGATCCAAAAATCCTAAAAAGATCCAAAACTCAAGTAACAAAACTTTAACACCCGGAGAACCTCCCAACATTCTAAATTAAGTAAATAAGATGAAATATAAGATTAAAACTAAAAAATTCTCATGATTAGAGTAAAATGACCATTTTGCCCCTAGTACAACAAAAAATCTTAAAAATTCAAATTTTGACACATGGACACCCTAAATTAAATATTTAAGTACAATTAAGTAGAAAAAGACAAAATAACATCAAAATAACACAAATGCCCCTTAGTGGCCGGCCACATTGGGAGTTGTGCCAAAAAGTAGCTTTTTACTTTTTTATAACTTAAAAAGATAGAAAAAAAGTGTCAAATCAAGTATTACGATTATCCAACACTTGTTGAAGAAGTAATATGATAATAAGGTATTATAGGCTAACAAAAGCAAATAAATGATTATTGAAGTTCATACACACTGAAATAAGTCAGAAATCCATATTTTGTCAAACTAACTTAATTTGACTTAAAAGACTACATCTATTTAATCAATTGATATGAAAAACTATGATAATTCATGGGCATACTAAAATAATGAGTTTTCGTAGGAAAAGACACTAAAAAGATACATCAAATTAACTTTTAAAGTATTTTCTTGCGTAGACGGGCACGCAAACCAGTGCAAAACCTCATGATTGATTGAGATCAGATTTTTTGTCCCCCCAAACAGACCCCCCAACTGTATTCCATTTCCTTGATATGATATGTTCCCTCAAAACTAGCACCAAATTAAATGAACCCATGTGAAGTAGAAGAAAAAAGAGAAAAAATGACTTAATTTGCATTATTGTGTTCCCTAGCTTTTTCCTATATAAACTAAGCCAACACCCTCTTTCCCCCTTCATATTTTCGTCCATATAGAGACAGAAAATCAGATTTGAGTATTCTTCAAGTGTTATACAAGCTTGAGATGAAAAAAAAAAGAGAGAAGAAAAAAGAATGAATCAATGAAGTTTTTCTAAAACTAAGTCCTAATCCACCATCCACCCTCTTACAGGGTATAACAGTTAGAAACCTCACAAAGCACTCACTCAATATGACTGTATCACTCACCACTCCAAAAAAGAAGAAGAAGCTAAACTCACAGCCATCCAAGCAGAGCTGCCAAGCTGCAGCGCAACAAACAAGATGCAATTAATAATAGTCATTAGTTGAAAAAATATCCATCACCAGGCTCCATTCACCTTGAATCTCCATATTAGTCTGAGAAACAGGCACTCTCCGAAGGGCGGCAAGCCTCTCTCTCACCATCTTAGAAATATCCTTCAGGGCACTATCCCAACCCTTCTTCATACCCTGAAACGTTCTAAGAGTACATTCCTGCCAGATATAGTAAACCGAAATAGAGAATGTCAATCTCTTGACACTAGCACTCAAGGTTTTACCAACCACTTTAGTAGCAAAAGAATCCTTCCATGCCATCCAAGAATTATCAAACCAACTAATGCCACACTTGGCTAAAACCCTAGTACAGAAAGACTGAACAAAGTGGCAAGCAAAGAAAAGACGATCATAGGTCTCAATAGCCCCGGAGCATAAACAACAACTAACGTCACACCCAGGACAAAACATTCTAAGCCTATCCCCCGTACTAAGGCGACCTTTAATTGCGACCCAGAGGATAAAACTAACACGAGGAATGTGATGTTTGAACCACACCAATTTACACCAAGACTGCGCAGGCTTATGGACTCGAATTTCCTCCCATAGGGACCCAATAGAGAATTTATTACCATTAAGGGCCAACTTGATTATATCACAACGGGATGCATCAGGAAAAAAGCTAACAGCCCTACGCATCTCCAAAAGTTCCAGCGTTATAGCAAAGAGCCATCTCCAGTGGTCACCATCCACAATCTGCTTAACTTTAGCATCCAAGCCCATACCAGAGTCATACACAATCCTAGACCCTCTAGCCTCAACCAAAGACCCCCAAGGATGCCAAGGGTCTAACCACAAGAAAGTATCGTCACCATTACCAACTTCGTAAAGAAAA
>JAUMHN010429868.1:0-12384 GCA_032360265.1 Heliamphora ciliata
TCGACCACGGAGATGCGGGCACATTTTGGGAGACGTTAGGGTTTTCAAGGTAGCGGTTGCCACATCATGAGTTGGCGGTCGCTACTTCAGGAGAGTTTTCACAGGCTTCTACTGGCGGTCTCCACTATGCAAGGTGGTGACCCCATGGTTCAAATTAGTGGTCCCCATAATGCAAAGCGGTGGCCCCATGGTTGCAAGGTGGCCCCTCTAGGTTCAAGTTGGAGGCCAGAGGTTTGGATATTGTGCGTCACGTCCCAAAAACCAGCGTCACGTGAAAGGTCCACCAAACTACCGTTTTGTAAAAAGATAGGGTTTAACAATCACCGAAAAATAATACAGTCTTTGGAATTAAAATAATACCCAAGGTTTGTCTCTCAAATACAACATATATACATATTGTTCCAACATGCATAAATATAGCCTCAAGGCTTATAAGACACGCCTTCAGAGACAGGCAACATATGCTAGGATACATATCTATAACAAAAGGGAAAATCAAATAAAGCCTACAGCCACCATGGGCACCTCTAAATCAACTCCACATGATCATCAACACCTGAAAAAGATTTTATAAATCCCACTACGTGAGCCGAATCTTAATAGAAATAGACTATGAGGCAGTAAAACAGAATATGCAATCATTTAGCAAGTAGACTAACCACATGAGCCTAAAAAGATTTTACTTCATAAACCCCAAGTTTTCCATCCTCAAAACCAAGCATTTACCAATGCAAATAACATGTAACAGTTAAAGAAAAACAATAACCAAAATGTTATTTTTCACTCGGATCACACACCGAGAAAAGAGAAATGAATCCTATGTGCCGACTCCATCACAATAGGGACAAAGGTAACAACTATAGACTCTTGTTCATTACCTATCCCTGAATCATTTAAGATCTGTTAGGTAATAACAAGTTCTATACAGAGTGACCACAACGTAACTACTTAATTTACAGGCCCGAAACCCGATGGTACAAAGCACCCACCACTTAATTTACGGGGATAAACTCGAAGATACAAAGCACCTACTCTGCGCACATTTTTGGAATTCCACCGAGGGCAACTCGTGCCAACTACCCGCTATCCCGGCACATCTATAGAATCATTTAAAAACTAACCTGTAGTTCGACTACGAAAACATTTTCACGATTATACAGTAAATATGTATAAAGATCCATCCATCAAACATGGAGATCAAACAACATTTTCAAAACATTTTCAAGATGTTTTCATCGTTTCTAACCAAACGTTTTAAAACTGAGACTCAACCCCGAGGGTTAGCTCCAAACCTACAAAACATAGATTGTCTAGATTTTCACAAATTCGCCGTTTTCAACACCACCCTTTGAAAACCAGATATCCACAAGTCCAATATCATGTGATAAACCAAGAAAATCGCAAAACATGCTTTTTATCCGAATAAACAAGGTTTAAACATAAAACATGATATATAAAATATTTTAATCAATGAAAAAACATATAACTGCACATAACAGCACCCTTTAAAGACAACATAGTCTAGGATCCTAACTCAGTGAGTCAAAACTCGAAGCCTCAAAAATCAAACCTCGTCGGAACGAAAATCCGTCTAGATGGATGCGAAGCTAACAGCGTGGATAGTAAGGATCCACAAGTTGATCGTCAAAAATTAAGCCCCGAGCCCTCAAAAGTCAAAAGAGAAGGCGGAGAAACGGGAAACTTAGGCAAGAAGCAAAACTTTTCAAAATATCTCCAGGAGCTGGGTATTTATAGAACACGGCAAAAAGGGAGGTCAGTCGACTGAGGGTTCAGTCGATTGACGGAGCCTACTAGATGAGAAAAAGGCCAAACTGACACAACTCAGTCGACTGACCTATCCGTGTCAGTCGACTGACCCAACCCACTATCGACCCAGTCAAGTGGGTCAACTAGTCCAGTCGACTAGACTGTTGAGAAAATGACCCTTGCATCAAAAGACAGGTTTTTCAACCCAAACACTAGCCAAACAAGCCTTAGCAAAACCCAAGAAAGCGTAAAACACATCCACACATGCTGTTCTACGATAATAAATAATAAACAAACCATCATAGATATACATATAACAAAAAAGAACACGTCAAAAATATATATATCACAAAATAAAATGAAATCGGGTCTCACAACTCTCCCCCCTTAAGGGATTTTGCCCCCGAAATTCTTGACAAGGTTACAAGGCAAACAACTCTGGGTATCTAGCATGAATCCCAGACTCAAGCTCCCACGTCGCTTCCTCAACACCATGATAAAGCTATAGGACCTTGACATAAGTAATGGTCCTCCCTCTCAGTACTTGCTCTTTCATGTCCAGAATCTTCATAGGTCGCTCCTCATATGTAACATCATCATCCACCTGCAACTCAGCCCAATCCAGAACATGTGACGAGTCAGGCTCATACTTTCAAAGCATGGAAACGTGAAACATGTTGTGCACAGACGCCAACTGAGGTGGTAAAGCCAGACGATATGCTACCTTTCCAATCCTGTCAAGGATCTCAAATGGTCCAATAAAACGCGGTGATAGCTTCCCGCTATGGCCAAACCTCATCAAACCTCTACGTAGCGAGACTTTTTGAAACACATGGTCCCCCACTGCAAACTCTAACGGTCTCCTCCTCTGATCAACATAGCTTTTCTGACGATTCTGAGCTATCACCAGGCGTTGACAAATCACGTTAATCTTCTCTGTCTTCTCCCTCACCAAGTCAGGTCCCAAAACTGTGCCCTCTCCCACATTTGTCCAACACACAGGTGACCTGCATAGCCTACCATACAAAGCCTCATACGGTGCCATTCTAATACTGGACTAATAGTTGTTGTTGTATGCAAACTCTGTCAATGGAAGATGATCTTCCCAAGAACCCCGAAAATTAAGTACACAAGCCCTCAATAGGTCCTTCAAAATCTATATGGTCCTCTCAAACTAACCATTCGTCTAACGATGGAATGCAGTGCTGAAAGTGAGACTCATCCCTAAAGCTACCTGAAGTCTCTGCCAAAAGCACGATGTAAAGCGCAGGTCTCGATCAGAAACAATAGTCACAAGTATTTCGTGTAGCCGGACTATCTTATGGTCATATAACCTACCCAGTCTATCCATCGAATCTTTCACGCGAATGGGAAGAAAGTGTGCAAATTTCGTCAATCTGTCAACCACAACCCAAATAGCATCGTGTTCCTTCGGTGATCGAGGAAGTCCAAATATAAAATCTATTGTGACGTTCTCCCACTTCCACTTAGATATTGGCAACGGCTGTAATAATCTTGTCGGTCTCTGGTGTTTTTCCTTTACCTGCTGACAAGTAAGGCATCAAGAAATGAACCGGATCACATCTCTCTTCATTCCCGTCCACCAGAACTGACGACGCAGATCCTGATACATCTTCGTGACTCCTGGATGCACTGCAAGACGTGAATGATGAGAATCATGTAGCACCTCAACACGGCCTGACTCTGGTATAAACAATCTCTCTGCCAACCTCAAACTCTAATATGGGCTCACAACCCATCCCACAGTGTCCTTTCCACTAGCAATACGGTCCCATATTCTCTAAGCCTCCTGATCTATCTGTTGAGCCCCTAGTACACGTGCAACCATTACAGGTCATGAAGCTACTAAAAATAAGGTCGCACCTCTCCTTGTCTCCCCGGGACACAAATCAAACTCACCTACCTTTCCAAGCATGTCCCATTCTCGTATAGCCACAGAAGCTAACGAACCATGAGATCTTCTACTAAGAGCGTCGACCACAACATTGGCCTTCCTCGGGTGGTACTGCAAGTCGAAGTCATAGTCTTCCAACAACTCCATCCATCGTCGTTGGCGTAGGTTCAAATCTTTCTGCGAAAACATGTATTTTAAGCTCTTGTGATCGGAAAAAACCTCGAAGTGTTCACTATAAAGATAGTGCTGCCATGTCTTCAAGGCAAAGACCACGGCTGCCAACTCCAAATCTTGTGTCGAATAGTTCTTCTCGTGGATCTTCAACTGCCGAGATCAGTAAGCCACAACCTTACCTCCCTGTATCAAAACGCAACCCACACCATCATGTGACGCGTCACAGTACACTGTGTAACCTAAATCTCGCTCAAGAATAATCAATACTAGTGCACTTGTCAATCTCATCTTTAACTCCTAGAATGTCGATTCACAGGACTGGCTCCACACGAACATGACCCCCTTCCGCGTAAGGCGTGTCATCGGTGCTGCAAGTCTAGAAAAATCCTTCACGAACTATCGATAGTAGCCTACCAAACCCAAAAAATTGTGAATCTCAAAGATATTCTTCGATCGCTCCCAATCCATTACAACATCAGTCTTCGAAAAATCCACCAATACCCCATCTTTCGACACTACGTGTCCAAGAAATCTCACATTTGACATCCAAAACTCGCACTTCTCGAACTTTACATACAAATGATGCTCTCTCAGAAACTGTAGGACAATACACAGATGCTCCTCGTGCATCTCCCTCGTGAGTGAATAGATAAGGATATCATCCATGAACACAACCACAAAGCTATCTAAATACGGGTGGAAGATACGGTTCATCAAACCCGTAAACATCACAGGAGCATTCGTCAAACCGAACGGCATAACTAGAAACTCATAGTGACCATAACGAGTCGGAAAGGCGGTCTTCGCTATGTCCTCGTCCCTAATCCTCAGCTGATGGTACCCTAACCTCAAGTCAATCTTCGAGAAGCAACTCAACCCCTTCAGCTGATCAAAGAAGTCATCAATCCTCAGCATAGGATACTTGTTCTTCATCGTTACCTAATTTAGCTTCCGGTAGTCTATGCACAGCCTCAAGGATCCATCCTTCTTCTTCGCAAAAAGAGCTGGAGCACCCCACGGTGACGTACTCGGACTTACAAACCCTTTGTCAAGCAACTCCTGAAGCTGTACCTTGAGTTTTCACAACTCTGCTAGTGTAAAACGGTAAGATGGCATAGAAATAGGAGCAGTTCCAAGAATCATATCAATAGAAAACTCCACCTCGCAGCTCGGTGGCAACTCGAACAGATCGTCCAGAAAAATGTCTGGGTAATCACAAACCATATGGAGTAACTCCCCTTGAACCCCAACTGTCTTATCCAACCTAAGAGCAGAAAAGAGGAAACCTAAATTCCCTCGATTCTGAGCAACAATGAGTATAGACACCAAACCCTCATCCCGGTTGCCCACAAAACAAAAGCAATCACCCTTAGGGGTGCAAATAGATACCCTTCGACGCTCACAATCGATAAAGGCACGATAGATGGTCAGCCAGTCCATTCCTAAGATGACATCAAACGTGGTCATGTCTAGAATGATAAAATCAAACTCTAAACAACGGCCGGCGACCCCCAACTCGCAGGATCTACAAACTCGACTCAACACCACATTCCCACCGAACGGGATCTCGACGCTCAACGCACTACCCAACGAGTCTGTTTCTAACTCCAATGCAGATGCAAAAACAGAGAAAATAAAAGAATGTGATGCTCCTGTGTCGATAAGAACACTAACCCACGATCTATATACTAAGAAAGTACTTCTGATCATGGATGGAGTAGCTGTAGCATCGGGCATAACCTGTGCTTTAGAGGCACTGGGATCAGCAAGAACATATGCTCTGCCCTGCCCACTGTAACCCTGGGTTGTCGTTTGCCTCACAAACTATGCTGAGGCACCTCCTTCTACAAACCTAGACGTCTGAGCCCTAGGTTGCTGAGAAGTCTGCCGTCTCTGTGCAGATGGAACAACTGACGCTTCTGTCGCACTCTAAACACCCCCTCCTCGAGGACAATATCTGCAAATATGCCCAGACTGACCGCACCCAAAACATACTGGTGGCTCTCTCCCCTGTGACTAGACAAGCACTAAACTCTGAACCTGGCCCTTCTGCGGGCACTCAGGTGAACGATGCTCTGGATGTCTGCATCGATAATAAATAAGCTCTCTCTGCTCTGGCCTTGTAGTCGAGGCCACTGAAAGTGCAGGTGTGTACAACTACAGCTGATACGATCCCACAGAATGAGAACTCTGACCAGAAGACCTTTGGCGCTTGTTCCTGCGCCCCTGAAGCTGTGTACCTCCCTCACTCTGCTGGCCCCTACTCTCCCTAGCTCTGCGGCTCTCTGGCATCGAGTTCTCCACTCGAATAGCGGCTTCCACCATCTCAATGTAAATACACAAACCCAGCGCTGCAATTCTATCCTTGATGAAAGGTCAAAGGCCACGTTCAAACCTTTTAGTGCGCAACTCCTCCGTTGACACCATCTCCAATGCAAACCGCGACAGATTCGAGAACTTGGCCTCATACTAAACCATGGTAAGGTTCCCCTAAACAAGGGAAAGAAACTCCTCTCAATATGTATCTCTCGAAGAACTCGGGAAGTATTTCTCCAGAAAGACCCTAGTAAACGTGGCCCACGTGCCATCCACCGTCGTTTTGGCAAACTTTCACCACTCCCTTACATCCTCCCGAAGTTGGAATGCCGCCAACTTAATACGCAAAACTTCCTCTTCAATCACAAGGGTATCCATGATCATCGTGATTACTTCCAAATACTCAGTAACCACTTTGGGGTTTGGCTACCCAAAAAAGGTTGGAGGGTCCAATGGCCAAAATTCCTTCATTGCCACAGAGGCTCTTAGCTCGGGAGCACTCACTCCGGCCCTGGTCGCCTCAGCCATTGCTCTCATTGTAGCGAGCATCTCCTGTATAACATCAACACCACCCACATGTTCCTACGTGACATGAGCGTCCCCTTCTTTCAAAATCTGGACATATGCACGGCCTCGGCTACGACTCCATCCCCGTCCTCCCCGCGTGGACATAATTCTATATGAAGGCATTATGACAGGATAAGATTTCATACAACATGTTATTACCAACATAAACATAACACACATAAGCATGCTAACACATTGCCACTTAATATATAAACACATCTCACATACCGAGAAGAACCGACAAGAAAGACGCATCAATTTGAATAATCTACTTAGATTCCTTACTAGAAAACACGTCGGCTAAATGCATTTCTAACTTGGCTTCCAAATTTGTTAGTCCAAACGCCCTAAGGTAAGACTAATCAATCCCGAGGTCCAACCTCCATACTCGCGTATACACAAACTATCATACTCAACAAGCTACCATGCTCATGTTATCAAAACGCTTAAACACATGCAAACAAGCACACGCAATCATCCTCGCAAGGTGATGCACCCTTTTCATATGACTCTTAGGTATTCGAACCCAGAGCTCTGATACCAAGTTGTCATGTCCCAAAAACCAGAGTCACGTGAAAAGTCCACCAAATCACCGTTTTGTAAAAAGATAGGGTTTAACAATCATCCAAAAATAATACAGTACTTGGAATTAAAAGAGTGCACAAGGTTTATCTCCCAAATACAACATATATACATATTGTTCCAACATGCATCAATATAGTCTCAAGGCTTACAAGACACGCCTTCAGAGACAGGCAACATATATTGGGATACATATCTACAACAAAAAGGAAAACTAAATAAAGCCTTCCGCCACCGTGGGCACCTCTAAATCAACTCCACATGATCATCAACACCTGAAAAAAGTTTTACAAATCGCACTACGTGAGCCGAAACCCAATAGAAACAGACTATGATGCAGTAAAGCAGGATATGCAATCATATAGCAAGTAGACTCAACCACATGAACCTAAAAAGGTTTTACTTTATAAACCCCAATTTTTCCATCCTCAAAACCAAGCATTTACCAATGCAAATAACGTATAACAGTTAAAGAAAAATAGTAACCAAAATGTTATTTTTCACTCGGATCACACACTGAGAAAAGAAAAATGAATCCTATGACCGACTCCGTCACAACAAGGACAGAGGTAACAACTATATATTCATGTCCATTACCTATCCCTGAATCATTTAAGATCTATTAGATAATGACAAGTTCTATACGGAGTGACCACAACGTAACTGCTTAATTTACGGGCCTAAAACCCGAGGATACAAAGCACCCACCACTTAATTTATGGGAATTAACCCAAAAGTACAAAGCACCTACTCTGTGCACGTTTTTGGACTTCCACCGAGGGCAACTAGTGCCAAATATCCGCTATCCCAGCACATCTATAGAATCATTTAAAAACCAACCTATAGTTCGACTACGAAAATATTTTCACAATTATACATTAAACTTGTATAAAGATCCATCCATCAAACAGCATAAAGATCCATCCATCAAACAACATTTTCAAAATATTTTCACCGTTTCTAACCAAATGTTTCAAAACTGAGACTCAACCCCGAGGGTTAGCTTCAAACCTCCAAAACATAGATTATCGAGATTTTCATATATTCACCATTTTCAACACCACCCTTTGAAAACCAAATATCCACAAGTTCAATATCATGTGATAAACTAAGAAAAATGCAAAATATGCTTTTTATCCGAATAAACAAGGTTTAAACATAAAACATAATATATAAAACATATTAATCGGTGAAAAAATATGTAACTGCATATAGCACCCTTTAAAGACAGCATAATCTAGGATCCTACCTCGATGAGTCAAAACACAAAGTCTCAAAAATTGAACCTCGTCGGAACAAGAATCCTTCTAGATGAATGATAAGCTAACAGCATGGATAGTAAGGATTCATAAGCTGATCGTCAAAAACTAAGCCCCGAGCCCTCAAAAGTCTAGAGAGAAGGCAGAGAAACAGGAAACTTAGGCAAGAAGCAAAGCTTTTCAAAATATTTCCAAGAGCTAGGTATTTATAGAACATGGCAAAAAGGGAGGTCAGTCGACTAAACGTCTGAACCTCCCCCCTCAATCGACTGACAGAGGCTACTAGATGAGAAAAAGGCCAAACCGACACAACTCAATCGACTGACCTACCCAGGTCCGTCGACTGACCCAACCCACTGTCAACCCAGTCAATTGGGTCAACCAGTCCAGTCTACTAGACTGTTGAGAAAATGACCCTTGCATCAAAAGACGGGTTTTTCAACCTAAACACTAGCCAAACAAGCTTTAGCGAAACTCAGGAAAGCGTAAAACACATCCACACTTACTGTTCTACGACAATAAAGCATAACCAAACCATCATAGATATACATATAATGAAAAAGAACACGTCAAATATATATATATCACAAAAGGAAACGAAATCGAGTCTCACAATGTGGGTTCATTGGTTCAAAGATTTGGCTTACTTATCTTAGATACTGAGCTTGGTTTATTCCTCGAGGATCATTTAGAAGCACCATTCTCTCCAATTTCATCATCGAATTCACCCGAACCAACCTAAGATTAGGTGGGGTCAAATTGGGGTGTCTACAGGCGCGCTGGTCAACCACTTCTTCAATGTCTGGAAGGCGAGTTCACAACTGTCATTCCACACGAATTTCATTCCCTTTCGCGTGAGACGTGTCAAAGGTGCTATAAGTTTAGAAAAGTCTTTCACAAACCGACGATAATAACCCACCAAGTCTGAGAAACTCCAAATTTTGAACACGTTCTTCGGCATGTCCTAACCCATCACAGCATCTATCATAGAAGAATCCACAGCTACTCCATCTCCTAAAACTACATGCCCAAAAAAACTTAACCTCTGGCAACTAGAACTCACATTTATCATACTTTGTATAAAAATGAGGTTACCACAACAACTATAGAGCAATACGAAAACGCTCCTCATGCGCCTCCTCTGATGGTGAGTAAATGAGAATGGCATCCACAAACACGACCACGAACCTATCAAGCTATGGGTGAAAGAGACAGTTCATGAGATCCCGCTGCCGTGTTAGTCAGTCCAAATGGCATTACTAGAAACTCAAAATGCCCAGAACGGGTATAAAAAGCTGTCTTTGGGACACTTTGAATATTAAGACTCTATAACAGTTACTCTTTCTTCACTCTTTCTTTCATCACTCTAGTCATTATGATATTAAACAACTTTGTTAACTAATATACTCCCACGTCGACCAGGCATTTTCAGACCTACAGGAATAATATCTAGTTCTAAATTATATTATCTAATTTTCACTTCAAACTTTGTTATTTTGCAATAGAACTTATATTATCTAATTTCATCCAAGTTATTAGATTCCTCTTATTCGGATTTTTCTATATGTTTTTCCCTTAATAATTTTTCAAAATAGATTTTTCATCTTTTCTTAATCTCCTCATCCTTCATTATCATCCTTGAACCCTCACTTTTTATGCATTTAACCTGCGTAAGGTCTCTTGTTGTCCTTTCTCTCCACTTGGTTTATAGATATTATTCTTGCCATTTTTACTATCTAATAGGTTATAAAAATCATCATAAGTTTTCAATTTAACAGCTCTAATAGTTTTCTTCACTTTCTTACAAGCATGTTTACAGCTCGTAAAATTGTTAACATTTCTATTCTTTTGCCACTTTTAAAAGCATTTCTTCTATACTTTTACTATAACTTGAAACTCGTCATTCCATCACCAAATTTCCTTAGTTATGGGTTATTTTCCCTTCAACTCTTCAAGAATTTCTTTCAATATTCTTTTAATGTATTCCATCATTATACTCGATATAATGAGTATCTTCTTCTTAATTCTACATTGCTTCTTTACACATTTTTTTATTAAAAATATTTAATTTCTCATATTTAAGATTTCACAATCTAGTTCATAGGATTTTAATGTCTCTTCTCGCTTTTTATTGTCTCTTAATATGAATATCTAATAGCATATGTCTATTTTGTGATATTAAACTCTCTCCAAGAATGATCCTTTCATCTTTACATATTAGGCAATTCATGTTTTTAGTAAGAAAATAATCTATTTGACTCTTATGAGACCCACTCTAAAGGGATTATTGTTCCTTATCTCTTGTTAAAGAAAGTGTTGGTTAATATAGTCAAATGTTATTGTAAAATCAAAGATCCTTTCTCTAACCTTATTTTAATTATCAAAACCAAAACGATTTTGTTTAATAGATCTTAACGAGTAAGTTTTAAAACTATAATTTTTATTAGAAGAATGAACATGTATAATAAAAGTTATAATATTTTTTAAAATATATAAAAATATTTTAAATCAATAAGTAAAAGGCTGAAAAGACTAAAAGCCAATAAACAAAAAAGCACAAAATTAATATTGGCAAACGAGGGTAAAAATCTATTTGAGCATTAAGCTAAAAATTTTAAACCCAGCTTAAATCAAAAGCCAAACGAGGCTTAAACTAAAGTGGGTTGAGTCTAAGAATGGACCATAGATAAGTGTCTCACAAAAAAAGAAGAAAAATTTTATATAATAAGATAGAACAACTTCATGTAATATCTCTATAGGTGTCCGTGCGAGGGTGATTCTGTAGAGATGAGACTGGTTATAGAACAAAAGAAAAGAACTAAGTTCGGCTCCTCAGGCTCGTGGGCTTGATCGCTTCTACACAAAGAAACAGAGGTGAAACAGGCCGACGGCTTCACCGGAAAACCCCTCCGATGCTTAAGCCAGTCGACAGTGATATAAATACTGAACTTTAAAAAAAAATAAAAAACATGCACTTCCCCTTGATAGAACTTTTTTTTTTACAGAGATAGATATTTAAGTTAAGAAGTTTTGGGACTTGACCTTCCTCAAAAAGTTGTTATATTTTATTTTTAAACAATTTTCAACCAATCAGTGGCCAGATTTGACACCTTTTGAGAGAAATAACACAACTCTCTCAATACTTACGCTTTTTGAGTGATTCTAGTGAAGTTTGAAAGATTAAAAAAAATATAACTTTAACCACTGGTTTCATGCAAAAAGCATGTTTCTACAGAAAATGACGTTATCTCAAAACTGTCCTATTGAACAGCATTTTTAGCCATTTTGGAGCACAAATTTTAAAAATATAAAAAAAATATAGAACTAGGCTTCATCAAAATTTGTGCATGCAGAAGATACCAATATGAAGTTACAGTAAACATTTCATAGGAATAACTCGAGTCAAGATCCAAAAATAAAATACATAAAACTCAAATTTTTACCAAGATTCTTCAATGATATAATCATAAACATGCGCTTTCTTAGCTCTTTGACCCATGATCTATCTATGCATGGCCATATCCTTCTTATATATGACTTATAGAAGAGATTTTTAGGTTCAAAATCACATCTCATGAATTTTGAGTATGGATCTTGAACCCTTTATGTTTTTGAGCCAAAGAGAGAAAGAAAGAAGAAAAATATGAGTATGAGAGTGTGGTTTCTTCCTTGTTAGGGACTGAAGAGATGAAGATGGAAATGGATCTTTGAAGAGAACACCAAAAAGAGAAGCTTCAAAGGCTAGAACATCAAGGGCTTGCTTCATCTCTAACTAAACCTCTCAAGCTCTTGGCTAGAACACTT
>JAUMHN010429879.1:0-10961 GCA_032360265.1 Heliamphora ciliata
AACAAACATGTCGAGTAGCACCTGTGTCCACCCACCATTCCTTAGGATTTGAACCCACAAGATTTATTTCAGATACCACTGTAATCAAACTCAAATCATCCACATTATTGGAGAGATTCTCCACTTTAGTCACATGAGCCTACGGGGTCTTCTTATGGTATTTTGCCTGCACATTTTGCTTGCTTTGACAATCAGCTACACGGTGTCCTTGCTTGTCACACTTAAAGCATTTCCCCTGAAACTTGTACCTTTTGTTCGCACCTCGTTTCGAGCCATGAAAAGATCCTTGCCCAGAATGCTTCCTCTTTTTATTGTTGTTGGTTTGCCCTTGCCCTTGTTCAACAACATTAGCCTTAGCCACAAATTGACCTCCCATCTTCTTCTCTGAACTACGGTTGTCCTCTTCAATTCTCAGTCGTACTATGAGATCCTCCAGTTTCAACTCTTTGCGTTTGTGTTTCAGATAGTTTTTGAATTCTTTCCAAGATGGCGGTAATTTTTCAATAATTACTGTCACTTGGAATGACTCGCTCAAAGTCATCCCTTCTGCATGAATTTCTTGCAGAATTACCTGAAGTTCTTAGACTTGGTTAATTACAGTCATAGAATAAACCATTTTGTAGTCAAGAAAATGACCGACAATAAACTTCTTCATCCCAGCGTCTTCAGTCTAGTATTTCTTGTCCAAAGATTCCTACAATTCCTTTGCAGTTTACTTGGTACAATAAACACTGTACAATGCATTGTCCAAACCGTTGAGAACATAGTTTTCTGCATAAAAAGTCGGCGTGCTTTCATGCCTCCACTGCGGCAACTATTTACCTGTCAGATTCACCCTCTTCCAATATTGGAGCATCTTCTTGCAGAAATCTTGCCAAGTTCAGTGTGGTCAGATATAATAGCATATTTTGTTGCCACCTTTTGAAATTATTCCCGTTGAACTTTTCAGGCTTCCCTCCATAATTCACCAGAATGGTAGTCGGTATTGGAAGTATTACTGGTGCAAACACAGCCCTTGGGACGAAAGTGGACACATCACCGGTGTTTGTACTGATACTCACAAAATCGTGATTGTTATCTGTTGCCATTTCTGTTGAACATAAATATAACACAATTAACAATATGATTAACTATAATAAAGTAATTGAAGCTGTTTTTTTTTCCTCTCTCTCCTTAATTAAAAAAAACTGTTTTAATATAACAAAATTATGCACAAGATTATAAATTGTTACAAACAGAAAAATAAAGATAAAACTATACACAGACTAAAAAAAAACACAGGAAAAGAAAAAAAATACTGCACAGTTTAAATAAAAATAATACGCTGTTACTGAACAAACTTGTAACAAGAAGAAAAAACTAAGCAACTTTTGTAAAAAAAATTGTTAACAGATTCGTAACACATAAATCTAATCATTAGATATGTACAAAAAATAAATAAATAAACCCATGCAACCAATAATTGGATGCACAAACCATGAACCAATCAGTTAAAAACACTAAACTCATGAACAAAGATTGTGATAAAGAATTAAAAACCATAAACTAAAAACTGATTGCACCGTATAAAATTAAACAGAATTTATAAAACTGTTATTTATATAAATAGAAAATCAAAACTATATAAAAACAACATAACCCGTGACTTGGGAACAAGGAAACAAGCAACAGACTTAGAGTTCTAAAAGAAAATATAAACCCAGCGCATGAATTGCAGAACAGATGCAGGAACAAAAAAGAAATTCAACAAAATCTGCTATAAGATTGTTAAAAAAAAAGACGGAAATAAAAAACTAGTTTTTTTTTAGATGTGAATCTGTTTTATTTATAAAAAAAATAGATTGTTTAAACTACTTAAAACACAGAATATAAAAGCAGCAAATAAAATAAAAGAAGACGAATATTGTATATAAATTATAACACAACACTCACAGAACTTTGGACACATAACAGAAAGAAATTAGACTAAGGCAAGTGTATGACATTTTGTCCTCAAAGTAGATTCGCCCCTCGTAGTGGTGTTTACAGTCTCGGACGTCTGCTTCTCAGGATTACTTAGTCTCTTGTACGCAAAAGAAGCACTGCAATTTGCGTGCTCTACGAACAAAAACAATGATTGAACCCTCTCTTGTTGAATGGATTGAGTGAACTAAAACAGATGCAGAAAAGCAGTTCTGAGAATGACGCTGGAGATGTTTATTTAAGGTTGAAGAAGCACCTATTCGGACATACCCGAATCGGGGCGAACCAACAAACCAAACAGGCTCATCTATTCAAAAAGAACCACCCAGTTCTAAAAATCGGTAATAATTAACAACACCAGCAGATGTATTTATTTGAACAAATACAAAATCTATTTAATAAATAAATTTTTGCTAAAAAGATAAGATCCTATCTAAGGACTCAGCCCCGGCCTGGCTCGACACGGCCGGTCAGACAGGCGGGCGGCGGCACGCGTGTGGTTAGGGTCAAACCCACCCTTAGGTAGATCCTCTCCCTTCCACAAAATTGGGTACCCCCAAGGGGCCTAACCCTTTGTATAAAGTTGCCTTATATATTCCCACCAAGTTCTACATGAACTTTCAATGTGGGACAAGACTTGTTGTCTTCCATATTACCTCATTCAACCATATGACTTTAGAAATTATTTTCTAATTCAATACTTAATAGTTTTGATCAACCAAATACATATTCTTAATGTACTCACGGTGGTGAACGTAACACCATCCCGACCCATCTTAACCGGTGTATGGGTCCCACATAAAAATTAGTTCAAAGTTTGCCAAAATTTAAGCTAATCAAAACTATTTTTCTAATAATAAGTTCATTAATTAATAAACGAATGACATTTGTGTTTTTTGTTCCTTTACGTACATATTTAAGTTCGATGTTGTTTTCTTATCATATGTAAATTTTATAAAAAAATTTATACCATATTTCGCAAAAACTTATCAATAGAGAAAACTAATGTCTTGTCGAGCGAAATAAGGGTATTTTTACAAATTCTATCAAGACAAGACTTCACACAATCTCTATCGAACAAAAGGTTTCATCGAGCTGTTAGTTGTCTAATAAAAGGCATGCATACTAAAATGAGGACACTTGGCAACGAACCAGCAAAAAAAAGAAAAACGCAAGTGCCCACCAAAACAAATAACTACTATGGCACTCCCACTAATAGAGCAGGTGAAGGCACTTACCACTAATCTAGGGATATGAGCATATACTCATTTGTTAATTCATTGAGGGAAAAGATCTAGCGCTTATAAATAGGCTTGATCATGAAAGATAAAGTTAATCAACACTCGGCACCAATCTCTTTGCTTTATAATACTTAGGATTAAATTTATATTTAGAATTTCAATTCTCTTGCATTGTAAACTCCTCATTTCCTTACTAATAAAATTTCTTTTTACCCTTGTTTAAGTTTTTTATATTTAAGTTCGAGCTTTTTTCAAGGAATTCCTGAAACAATACATTGGACCACAACACAGTCGTCTAATAAGGATTTCTCTGTCGATCTCGACGAAAAATTATTTTATTGGTTAATAATTTTGGCACACCTAATGGGACAGTATACTAAACTGTAAGAAATAGCTAGTACAAGAAGGAAAAAACTAGGGGATTGATGAAGAGGTGGTTTTAACGGAAGCTAACAGTGAAGCCAATGTGAATTAGCACTTGATAATGGGAGACCATGAGGCTGGCTAATCAAATAGCCAAGGAGTTTTGTTGTTTATGAGATGATGAAGCAACTTATGGAAGTGTTCTCCAACCCTAATGTTGAAGGAAACTGAGTTGGTTTCAGTGATGAAAAAGGCTATAAGTGGCCCAGAATAAGGAACGACACCAACATTAACCCACCCGTTGAGGTGGTGAATGTCAACTTGTTGCTAATAAGGACACAAGCAGATCCTCAAGGACCATAAGTGTCACACCCCAACTCAGATGATGACAAGATGACCTTTTTAAGGTTAGGTGGGACTTACATATTGTTTTTCTGTACAAATATACTCAACTCATTCAACATCATATAAATTAAAAAAATTATATATATTTAAAGCATTTCACAGGCATAAACATTCATACATATATAACACTTTACATCATACTTTTACATATCCTCAAATGTCTCAACTATACAACATTTACTCACATAATTTCAAAAGTAGAAAAGTCCATAACAAACATCTAGACACAGCAGTGGATCACTATATCACTTGGAACCCTGAAAAGAAAAACTGTGGAGGTGTGAGCTATCAATTTGCTCAGTGAATACACAATCTCAAGATAAAGAAGAATAAGATACAATTGAAAATGAATAATCACAACAAACTGTTACACATCATATCCCCTTATAGTTTCATCTCAAAGATAATTTGTATGAAGTATACATACTCTGTGTCATGCATGGCATAATGCATTTCATGAGCATCTTGGGCTTTGAGCTCCTCGGGCTCCCAGTTTATCCGCAATTTTAGTGAAAATAAACTCTTTTTTCCAGGAATCATATGCTTATAGCGATATCAGCACCGCGAGACGATGTTATTTGTACTGGCATCTCGAGCCAAATTCTCATTTAACTGTATTGACACCTCAGGCCAAATCCTCATTTAATTGTATTGGCACCTTAAGCCAAATCCTCATGCTATGCCATGATATGGGTTAATGAATGTATTTATGAAATGAGCATCACTTTGAGACGATGTTTCATCTCAAAGCCAATTCCTCATGCTATGCCATGATATGGGTTAATGAATGTATTTATGGGTTAATCAATTGCATCATGTTCACATCTTATAAGAAAATATCTCAGTTGACGATATAAAAGATATATCACAATTAATCCACAATTACCATAAATTGCAACAGTATTCAAATCTGAATAAAAAATTTAAATAAAGTATTGCACAATATATAACTTAACCTTCTTACAAGATGAGAAGGTACACCCACCTCGATACGAAAAGTTCACCACAAACTACTCTTTTGGTGGAATAATGGTACTCGCCGTTGCCTCCAAACTTAACATTTGAAATATTAACACCAACGTATAAGTAAATATTCAATTTAACTACACAAAAATTTGAAATGAATAATAATATAAATTTCAATCCTAATATGCCTAGCCTTTATTATTGCGTTAAAACAATTAAACTACATTTTTTAAATTTAGTATGAACCAATTATAGCTTCAAAACTACTATCTACTAGTTGCTAAACATGTCCAAACCCTCTTTACATGTAATTAGAGATTTAATTATATAATAACTAATTCATTGCAATTACACCTTAAAACAACAATCATCAAGAAAAAAATAATTTATCTTCTCATTGTACCAAATAGTAACTCGAGCTTATTACTAAAATTTCAATACTAACCTTATAAATCTTTGTTTTTGTTCTTTTAACTTACGAAAATAATTGACGTGTAAGAACGTGTGAAACCCGAGTTCGTTCCTTTTTCGTGATATATATTTGACATGTATCTTCGATGTTTGATTTATACTTCATTATTGCAAAACAGCATGTTTATATATATGTGTTATGCATGTGGGGTTTGATTTCGTTCCTTTAATTCGATTTTTCCCCCAGCAACGGCCGCTCAAGTGGACCTGTGGCAGAGAGTTGGGTCATGGGGACCGCTCGAGCGGGATCGAGCGGAAAACGAGCGGGGTGTGACAGTGTGTTATGTCGGCAGGGACCGCTCGAGCAGTGGCCTATCCGCTCGAGTGGTGGCAGCCTAGCGCGAATATCTATAAAGCCTGGCAGCCTTGATTTTTGAACCCAAAAATATCTTTTTCAAGTTCTTCTCTCTCTCTCTACACATATTATCTACCTTCTCTCTAGCTTTTGGGAGCCTCGGGGCTTGGTTTTTAGCGTGTGGTTAGCATATCCTTGGTATTCATGTCGAGGGCTTTGTGTGCATTCGGACGAAATTTTATTTCGACAAAGTTTGATTTTCAACGCTTCGAGTCTTTTACTCTTCGAGGTAGGATCCTAAACTATATTGTCTTTAAAGGGTGCTACGTGCAATTATATGCTTTTTCACCGGTTGAAAATGTTTTAAATATCTTTTTTCATGTATAAACAATGTTTGTTTGGATAGAAAAGCATGTTTTGCACTGTTCTTGGTTTATTACATATTGTGAGGTGTTATGGGTTTGGCGAGAGGAACCGTTTGGATTGGACTCGCGGTGTTGTGGGTTTGGTGAGAGAAACCGTTTGGGTTGGACTCATGTGTGTATGTTTTGATGTGATAATCAAAAAGGATCGAGCAGAGATCTACGAATTTAGCAAGTTTGAGCACGAGTTGCTCCACGGTGAAAGACTAGAAAAATTACACATATATGGTTTCTCTGCCCGCCGGCTAGTGAACCAAGAAAGGAAACAGGATGTGTTAGGGTATAGAGCGTCCAGTTACTTCACGGGCCTCATGGGGTTGGGTGGTTGTAACGTGACGGGGTCTATGCGTCCACTCGGCAGCGGTGCCTACGTTTTAAAACCACGAGTTGGAAAGATCACGTGGATGTGATGATGGAGTGTGTGTGTGGGTGTGCGTGCGTGTGTGCGTGTTAGTCGGTTGTGTGAACCGAGTGAAAAACTATTTTCCTGACTGGCTTGGGCTGGATGGGAACTTGGGATTTTATGTTATGCTATATGATTACATATCTTGCTTTATTACAACATAGTCTATTTCTATTGGGTTTCGGCTCACGTAGTGTGATTTGTTAAAACCTTTTTTCAGGTGTTGAGGATCACGATGAGTTGTTGATCTAGAGGTACCCATGGTGGAAAAAGACTTGTATAGTTTTTTCCTTTTGTTATAAGCATGTATTCCTATATATGTTGCCTCTTTTTGAAGGCAGGTTTTGTTGAAGGCAGGTTTTGTAAGCTTTGAGGCTATATATATTATACTTGTATGGACAGGTATGCATGTTGCACTGAGAGATGAACCTAGGATATTCTTTTTAATTTCAAAAGTTGTATTATTTTAGGTTGATGGTTTTATCTATAAAATTCATCTTTTTATAAATGGTGGTTAGGTGAGCTTTTCACGTGACCCTGGATTTTGGGGTATGACAACTTGATATCAGAGCTCTAAGTTCGCATACCTAAGAGTCATGGAAAGAGGGTGCATTACCTTATGAGGATGATTACGTGTGCTTGATTGCATATGTTTAAGCGTTTTGATAACATGAGCATGATAGCTTGTTGAGTATGATAGTTTGTGTATATGTGAGTATGGAGGTTGAACCTTAGGATTGATTCGTCTTGCCTTAGGGCATTTAGACTAACAAATTTGGAAGCCAAGCTAAAAACGCGTTTGGACGACGTGTTTTGTAGCAAGGAATCTAAATAGATTATCCAAATTGGTGCGTCTGTCTTGTTGGTTCTCCTCGGTATGTGAGGTAGGTTTGCATAATCTTGAGTGGCTATGTGTTAGTATGATTATGTGTGTTATGTTTGTACATTAGTCATAACATGCTGCATGAAAGTTTATATGGTTATATTGCCTTCGTATAAAATTATGTCCACGCGGGGGGGACGGGAATGGGATTGTGGTCGAGGTCGTGCTTATGTCTAGGTTCTGGAAGAAGGATACGTTCATGCCCCGCAGGAACATGTGGACAGTGCTGACATTGTATAGGAGATGCTTACTACACTGAGAGCGTTGGCTAAGGCGACTAGGGCTTGAGTGGGGGCTCCTAAGCCAAGGGCCTCTGTGGCAATGAGGGAATTTTGGCAGTTAGATCCTCCAATTTTTTCTGGGGATCCAAACCCCAAAGTGGCTACCGAGTGGTTGGAAGTAACCACAATGATCTTTGATACCCTGGAGATTAAGGAGGATGTTTTGCGTGTTAAGTTAGCGGCGTTCCAACTTCGGGAGGATGTGAGGGAATGGTGGAAGTTTTCCAAAACTACGGTGGATGGCACATGGACCGCTTTTACTAGGGCCTTTCTGGAAAAGTAATTCCCGAGTTCTTCGAGAGATACATACCGAGAGGTGTTCCTCTCCTTTGTTCAGGGGAACCTTATAGTGGTCCAGTATGAGGCCAAATTCGCAAATCTGTCGCGGTTTGCATCTGAGATGGTGTCAACGAAGGAGTTACGCACCAAAAGATTTGAAAGGGACCTTCAACCCTCAATCAAGGATAGAATTGTAGCGCTGGGTTTATGTGTTTACATTGAGATGATAGAAGCCACTATCAGAGTATAGGACTCGATGGCAGAGAGCCGTAGGGTTAGGGAGAGTAAGAATCAGCAGGGCAGTGGAGATGCACAATTCCAGGGGCACAGGAAAAAGTGCCAGTGGTCGTCCAGTCCGAGTTCTCGTTTAGTGAGATCGTATCATCCGTAGGTTTCTACGCTTGCACCTTCAGTGGCCTCTACGGGAATGCCGAAGCAGAGAGAGTTCACTTGTTATCGATGCAGACAGCTTGGGCATTATTCATTTGAGTGCCCGTTGAGGGGCCAGGTCCAGAGTTCAGCGGATGTTCAGTCGCAGTCGCAGTCGCAGTCGCATGGGAGAGAGCATGTTATGGGTGCGATCAGTCGGGGCATATTCGTAAGTTCTGTCCCTGAGAAGGGAGCATTCAGAGTGCGACAGGAGCGTCATTTGTTCCATTTGCACAGAGACGACAAACTTCTCAGCAACCTAGGGCTCAGACGTCTAGGTTTGCAGAAGGAGGTGCCTCAGCACAATCTGTGAGGCAGTCGACGGCCTAGGGTTATAGTGGGCAGGTCAGAGCACCGCACGGTAGAGCATATATTTTTGCTGATCCCAGTGCTTCCAAAGCACCGGTTGTGCCCAATGCTACAGCTACTCTATCCATGATCAGAGGTACTCTCATCGTATATAGCTCATGGGCCAGTGTTCTTATCGACACGGGAGCATCACATTTTTTATTTCCTCTGCTTTTGCATCTGCATTTGGGTTAGAGACAGACTTGTTGGGTAGTGCGCTGAGTGTAGAGACCCCAGTCAGTGGAAATGTGGTGTTGAGTCGAGTTTGTAGATTCTGCGAGTTGGGGGTTGCCGGTCGTTGTTTAGAGTTTGACTTTATCATTCTAGACATGACCACGTTTGATGTCATCCTAGGGATGAACTGGCTAACCACCTATCGTGCCTTTATAGATTACAATCGACGGAGGGTATTGATCTATACCCCTGAGGGTGATTGTTTTTGTTTTATAGGTGATCGAGATGAGGGCTTAGTGTTTACGCCCGGTGTTATCCAGAATCGAGGGAATTTGGGTTTCTTCTTTTCTGCTCTCATGTTGGATGAGATGGTCGGGGTTCGAAGGGAGTTACCCCTTGTGGTTTGTGATTACTCAGATGTCTTTACTTACGATCTGTTCGAGTTGCCACCAAGCCGTGATGTGGAGTTCTCCATTGATCTGGTTCCTGGAGCTTCTTCCATTTCTATGCCATCATACCGTTTTGTATCGACAGAGTTACGAGAACTCAAGGTACAGCTGCAAGAGTTACTTGACAAAGGGTTTGTACGTCCGATTATGTCGCCGTAGGGAGCTCCTGCTCTTTTTGCTAAGAAAAAAGATGGATCCTTGAGATTGTGCATTGACTACCGGAAGCTAAATCAGGTAACGGTGAAGAACAAGTATCCTATGTCGAGGATTGATGACTTGTTTGATTAGCTGAAGGGGTCAAGTTGATTCTCGAAAATTGATTTGAGGTCGGGGTACCATCAGCTGAGAATTAGGAACGAGGACATAGCGAAGACTGCTTTTCAGACTCGTTATGGTTTTCAAAAGATGGTTTTGAAAAAGGAGAATTTATGTAAAGTCTTGAAAATTGTATTTTTTGAGGTTAGAAGCGAACCCTTGGGGTTGAGCTTAAATTTAAATGTTTCGTTGAAATGTGAAATCATTTTTATGGTTATGGGAACGATAAGATAATATGTATGTAGATATTCAGTACATGGCTGTGTTCATACTTTTATTTGTTGAATCATACGGGAGATTGCATATTGGGGCTGTGGCGCCGAGATTTTGGGATTTTATTTTGTTCAAAAATATGAGAATTCAAAATATGTTTGAAAACATTTTAACACTTTGAAAGCAAAATTTTGAAAAAATTTTTTATTGAAAATAGAGTCGCCACTTGATTTTTTAGAAAAATCAAGAAAAATAAAAATAACTACTGATCTTTAAAGCATCTAACCAGAGTAAAAAGGTTCGGGGGCTAAGATACGAATTAGGAAATATGTTAGACACCTCGTTCACCCAACCGTAAGGTTGGCCTCTACTAATCATTAGTTCTTAATAAAAAATTTTAAATGCATGCAAATAAAGAAAGTGGAGGCAAAGAGAGAACATCCAAAATCAAATAAAGAAAGTACATAGCATATGAATATAGAACACCAAAATAAAGCAAATACAGAAATAAAATCCTAAGTCCTACGGCTTGCAATTTTTAATTAAAAGATACATGGAGCACAGCCACATACAATTTTACCAAAATAACCTAAGCTATCATGATTTAAATAAAAGAACAAAAATATATTAGAAATTATTAAATGTAAGTCATACTACAAATGAATATACAATTGCTAACAATATGACCAAAACAACCTAAACTATTCTAAACATAGTTTCAAAAAAAAAAAGTTAACAAGACATACATAAAAAAAACAAAAACAAAAACAAATAATACAAAATGCATATTACCAAAATAACCCAAAACTATACTAACATGAAATTAGTTAAAACATGCTCTAAAAATGTTGAATTCTAATTAAGAATAAAAAAAATGAAAGGAAACTAAGCTAATGATTAAAGAATTTTTGAGTTTTATGTTAAAGAGAATAAAAGAAAAGAAGAATAAAATAAAAGATTTTTAGAGATTTTTATGTTAAACAAAATAAAATAGAAGGCTATTAAAAAGGAATGAAACTAAAAGATTTTAAAAGATTTCAATGCTTAACAAAATAAAAGAAA
>JAUMHN010429889.1:0-12383 GCA_032360265.1 Heliamphora ciliata
ATCGAAAATCTTAACGTGGGGAGAAATGGTAAGTATTTAATAACAGGAGCTCAATGCTATATGGTCTTGAGATTACGAGTCAGACTGCAATTATAGTTCTTTAGTGGTGTGAACTGTAATTCAATATTTTATGAAAATTACAGAAACCGCTACTAGTTTTTCATAATTACAGATACCGCTATGAGGTTTGTTTAATTACGGAAACCACTGATACGTGTCTGTATTCTACTGGAAGTCTTACTCATAATTACTCCATAGGTCCCTACTGTAACCCTATAAATATGCGGTAGACTAAACCAGTTTCATAACTTGTCTTTTAAGATTAAAGCTGTCCAGGTTCTGTCGGTACGAGTTCTCGAATGATTATAGCTCACACTATATTTGGGAATCACATAAGAAAATACAGCAGAAGATCTGACAGGAGCTTCAACTTGGATTCAAATCATAGTTAAAGATTCGATCGGTAAAAAGGCCTTCTTCTAAATTAACTTCGGATGCACGGATTTTATTTTGATCGTTCATCATCAAAAGTTTTAACTAGAGCCCGTTTTAAATAATCGTTTAATTTTTTTAAATAATCGTTTGTAAAAATAAAGATCTTAACAGTCTCGAAGTGTACAACACCGTTCCATCCTCGTAACGCCAAAAATCACACCCGAAGCAAGGTAAAGTCTAGTGACAAGTCATGGATTTGAGTTTTCTTCTAGAGAGAAGGAAGAGAAACTTGTTTTGGAAGCTTTAGACCAAAAACCAATAGAAGGGTCTGTCCTGCGCACACTTAACTCTGACAGACCGATTGATCGGTCTCAGGACTAATCGAGCGGTCTTATCCAGAGAATTCCCAACTTTGCACCACAACGCCCAAACGGTCCGGGATTAATTCTATCATGCATTTCTATATCTTAACATGCATACATCACATAGAAATAACCTATTTTATAACAACCATATGCAATTTATATCCCACTAATAGAATATTACAAAATAAAAAGGAACCGAGCCTCACAACTCTTCCCTTCTTAAGGAATCTTGCCCCCGAAGTTCGTTATGTGGTCAAGAAAAAATAATTCCGGGTACCTAGCACGAACTTTGGACTCAAGCTCCCACGTAGCTTCATCGAGCCCGTGATTAAACCATAAGACCATGACATAGGCAATGGTTCTCTGTCTTAACACTTGCTCCTTCATGTCCAAAATCCTTATTGGTCGTTCCTCAAAAGAAACATCCTCATTCGGCCGCAACTCAGCTCAATCCAAAACATGTGACAGGTCAGGCTTGTACTTCCAAAGCATAGAAATATGAAACACATTGTGCATCGATGGTAACTATGGAGGTAAGGCTAAATGGTATGCCACCTCCTCAATCCTCTCAAGGATGGCCCAATAAAATGCGGTGACAACTTCTTGCTACGGCCAAATCTCATCAAACCTCGGCGTGACAAAACCTTTAAAAACTTATGGTCTCCCACCCCAAACTCCAAAGGCCTTCTCCTTTGATCTGTGTAATTATTCTGATGGTTTTTGGCCATCACCAAGCATTATCAAATCTTGGTAATTTTTTCTGTTGTCTCCTGCACTAAGTCGGGTCCCAAAACTTATGTTTTCTTCTGCATCGGCCTAACATACCAGTGGCCTACATGGCCTACCTTATAAGGCCTCGAAAAGCGCCAGCCATCCCAATACTGAACTGATAGCTATTATTATACGCGAACTCCGCTAATGGTTAGTGATCCTCCCGTGAACTCCGAAAATTTAGTACACAAGCTCTCAACATGTCCTCGAAGATCAGTATTGTGCGTTCGGACTGACCGTTCGTCTAAGAATGAAAAGTAGTGCTAAAATGTAAATTCATCCCCAAAGTTTATTGAAGACTCTGTCAAAAGTGTGACGTGAAGCGCAGGTCTCGGTCAGAAACAATAGATACATGCACCCCATGCAACCGGACAATCTCATTAACATAAAACTTACTCAACTTGTCCACGAAATCCTTCACATGTATGGGAAAAAAGTGTACAAATTTTTTCGGTCTGTCAACCACCACCTAAATGGCGTCATGTCCCTTAGGCGATCTAGAAAGTTCTGTTATAAAATCCATCATGACATTCTCTCACTTCCATTCTGATACTGGCAACGGTTGGAGCAACTCTGCTGGCCTCTGATGTCCTGCCTTCACTTGCTGATAAGTAAGGCATCGAGAAACAAACTAAACTATATCCCTCTTCATTCCCTTCTACCAAAACTGTCGGCGTAGATTATGATACATTTTGGTGTCTCCCGAGTGCACTACAAGATGAGAATGGTGAAAATCATGTAACACATCTTCACGACATGACTCTGACACAAATACTCTCCCAGCAAATCTCAAACTCTGATCCGGGCTCACAACCCATCCCTTATTGTCTTTCCCACTAGCAACATGGTTCAGTAACATCTGAGCTTCCTAATCTGTCTGATGAGCCTCCAGAGCACGAGCAATCAACATGGGTCATGAAACTACTAAAAATAAGGTCACACCCTCCTTTGTCTCTCTAAGACATAAATCAAACTCTATAATCTCTTGAAACATGTCCCACTATCACACGGCAACAAAAGCTAAGGGACCATGAGATCTCTTACTAAGAGTGTCGGCCACGACAATGGCCTTTTTCGGGTGATATTGTAGATCAAAATCATTGTCCTTCATAAACTCTATCCACCGTCGCTGGCATAGATTTAGGTCCTTCTGAGAAAACAAGTATTTCAAACTCTTGTGATCGGAGAAAACCTTAAAATGCTCACCGTAAAGATAGTGCCGCCATGCCTTCAAGGTAAAGACCACTGCTGCCAACTTCAAGTCATGTGTCAGATAGTTTTGTTCATGACTCTTTAACTGCCAAGATCCATAACCTTACCCTCTTGCATCAAGACACATCCTAAACCATTATGCGACACTTCACAATAAACTGTGTAACCCAAACCCCGTTCCAGAATAACCAACACTGGTGCATTGATCAATCTCTTCTTCAGCTCCTGAAATGCCAACTCATAAGAGTCACTCCAAACAAACTTGACTCCCTTTCGTGTAAGGTGAGTTATTGGCGCTACAAGTCAAGAAAAGTCTTTCACGAATCGTTGGTAGTAGCCTACCAAACCCAGAAAGTTACGAATCTCAAACAAATTCTTTGGTCTTTCCCATCTCATCACTGCATCGATCTTTGAAGAGTCTACAAATACTCAATCCCCCGACACCACATGTCCAAGAAACTTCACCTTCGTCATCCAAAACTCATATTTCTCAAATTTTGCATACAATCGGTGCTCCCTCAAGAGCTGCAGAGCAATGCGTAGGTGTTCTTTATGCATCTCCCTCGATGGTGAATAGATTAAGAATGTCATCCATAAACACGAGTATAAAACTGTCAAGGTACTGATGGAATACATGATTCATCAAGTCCATAAATATCGCAGGTGCATCCGTTAAACCGAACGGCATAACTAAAAACTCGTAATGACCATAACGAGTCTGGAAGGCAGTCTTTGGTATATCCTCTTCCTTGATCCTCAATTGGTGGTTTCCTAATCTCAAGTCAATATTTGAAAAACAACTCAAACCCTTTAATTGACCGAACAAATCATCAATCCTTGGCATATGATACTTGTTTTTCACCGTCACCTGATTCAACTTTTGATAATCAATGCATAACCTCAAGGACCCATCCTTCTTTTTGGTGAACAAGGCTGGAGCTCCCCACAGGACGTACTCAGGTGTACAAACCCCTTATCTAGTAATTTCTGAAGTTGTACCTTAATCTCATGCAACTCTACTGGTGCGAAATGATAAGATGGCATCGAAATAGGAGCGGCTCCTAGAACAAGATTGATAGAAAACTCTACCTCACAAGGTGGTGGCAACTAGAATAGATTGTCAGGAAAGACATCTTGGTAGTCACAAACCACAGGAAAAAACTTTCCTCGGACACTAATAGCCTCATCCAACATGAGAGCATAAAAGAAGAAACTAAGATTTTTTTGATTTCGCACAACACTGGGCATGGACACTAAACCATCGTCCTGATCGCCCACAAAAAAAAAAATCACCCTCAAGTGTACAAATCGATACCCTCTGTCGATCACAATCGATATATGTACGATAGGTCATAAGCTAATCCATCCTTAGGATGATGTCAAACGTGGTCATATCGAGAATGATAAAATTTAACTCTAAATAGCGACCGGCGACCTCTAACTCACAAGATCCACAGACTAGTCCCAACACTATATTTTCACCGACTGAGGTCTCTACACACAGCGTGCTACCCAATGTATTTATCTTCAGTCCCAAAGGAGATGCAAAGCAAATGAGATAAAGGAATGCGATGTTCTTGTGTCGATAAGAACACTGGCCCATGAACGGTACACTAAAAGAGTACCTATGATGATTGAAGTAGTCGCCGAAGCGTCAGGCACTACCGGTGCCTTCGAAGAACTTAGATAAGTGAGGGTAAACACCCATCCCTACAGTCCTCTATTAGTTGGTCAGTCGTCCCTTTGTTAGCTGAATAGGTGGTGCACTTATCGTGCTCTGTGTACTCCCTCCCTCAAGGTAGTTCCCGCGAAAATGTCCCAACTAACCACACCCAAAGAATACCCTCTCCCATGGGACTGAACTGGTGTAGAACTCTGAGGTTGTCCCTTCAGTGTGCAATCCACCACATGATGCTCTGGTTGTCTACACTGATAACAAATGACCTCTCTCCGGTTCGACTGTCCCGAGAAAGCTACTGAGGGTGTTGGTGCTGAAAACAGTTGATATGACTTAGTAGGATAAGAACTGGGACCAGACGACCATTGCCTCTTGTTGCGACGTTCACCCAATTGTGCACTCACTCCTCCTTGCGGTGCTCTAGCCTATCTAGCCTTACGAGTCTCATTAAAGGTATTCTCAATAGTGATTACAAATTCCACCAATTTAGTAAAAACACGTAACCTTAATCTTGCCACCCTTTTCCTGATCACGGGTCTCAAACCCCTCTCAAATCCCTTTGAATGCAGCTCTTCTGTGGCCACAGTTCCTATGCAAAGTGAGCTAAATTGGTAAACCTGTTCTCATACTGTACAACACTTACCATCCCCTAGGTAAGTGAAAAGAACTTCTCCCTATAGATGTCCTTAGAAGACATAGGAAAGTATTTCTCCAGAAACACCTTTGTAAAAGCAACCCATGTACCCTCTACAACTATTTTGGCAAACTTCCACCACTCATGGGCATCACCCCTCAGTTGGAATACGACAAACGCAATTCTCAAGTCATTCTCGGCTATCTACAACGTGTCTAAGATCCTAGTCACGAGCTCTAGCCATTCAGTGGTCACTTTGGGATCAGGATTCCCAACAAAGGTATGAGGGTCAAGACGTTGGAACTCACACATGGCAACGGTTACCCTCGGCTCAGGTACTCTCGCCCCTTCCCTAGCGACCTCAACTAACTAGCGGATAATACCCACCATCTCACGAAACAGATCTACCCCATCTACTAGTCCTTGGGGAATATTAGCATCCCCGACATCAGGGATCGGTACATTCCCTTGGCCTAAATCGCGACTACGACCCCGACCACGGCCTCGTCCTCTCTGCAGAAACATAGCCTCTATATAAAAGAAAAAACATAACATAACGACATAAGATTTGATTCATCATGTCAGTACTAACACATGTCACATAATCATGCTAACACTTAGCCATTCAAGATCATATATACAAACTCTACGTACTAAGAAGTATTAACAAGAGTGATAAGTCAATTTGAGTGACCCACCCAGATTCCTTACTAGAAAGTACATCGGTCAAACGCATTTCTAACTTGGCTTCCAAGTAGGTTAATCTAAATGCCCTAAGGCAAGACAAATTAATCCTAAGGCCCAACCTCTATAACCACGTACAGCACAACATTATCATGTTATCGAAATATTTTAAACTCATGCAAGTCAAGCACACAAAACCTTCCTCACAAGGTGATGTAATTTCTTTCCACGGCTCTTAGGTATTCGAACCTAGAGTTCTGATACGAATTTGTCATGCCCACAAAATCAGGGTCACGTGAAGTACCCAAGAAAAACTCATTTTGTGATACTAAGATCCACCAAAACCATTCAAATCCAAGCAATCAAAGAACCAAGCCCTAAAACGAGTAGAAAACTGTTAAAAAATGCACTTTCGAGGGTTTAGTTTAAGTAAAAGGATAGCCTTAAAGAATATGGTTAAGGACCTGAGATCCAAGCCTAAAAAATAAACTAACAAGATTGTTCAAAAATCTGTCCAGACCGATTGAGTGGTCCTTAACAGTGCTTAGTTTTTCTTCTTGCAAGCAAACAACCGATGTATGCATAAGACTACTCGATTGATCGATTGATCGGTCCATCGAGCAGTCTTGCTTTGGACCATTTTTCAAAAGTCAAACCCTGAAATCTAACACTTAGCAAAATTTGTAGCTTTTTCAATACATTCAAGACAAAATGAAATAACTCTTAAAAGTGCTAAAACATGATTTAAGCCTCCATCGAGGCGCAAGAATTGAAATTAAACAATAAACCAATCGAAAACTGTTTATAAAACGTTAATATCATCCAACTAACAATTGTTTCAAAGGACAAAGGAACCAATACAACCACTAAAGATTTTTCTCGTTCACATACAACATATATGCATTGGAACCATAACTTTGACGCTTACAAAACATATGTTATCATGTACAAAACGTATTACAATGATTACATGATTCAAAATAACTAAAAACAAGAACACGACAAGTTTTCTAATCCGCCGTCACCCGAAACCGAACTTCACACTTCAAGCCAAAGGATCATGATCACCTGAAAGTGTTTAAATCCAATAACATGAGTTGAAATCCAATAGGAAATAGATTAGCATGAATTAAAAACATATCATATAATTATTAGTTATATGAACAACTCTACCACACAAGCCTTTAAAAATTATTTTCCTTGAAAACCACGATTGTTTACATAATCCAATAACGTCTCACAATTTGAAAACACCACAAGAATCATATTAGTTCTCTACACGATTTTCAAACCAAAAGGGTTTTCACAACCACAATGATTTACACATACTGACATTGTCGCATTAGGGACAATGGTAGCAAGTATAAACTCGCATCTATTGACTTAGGTCCGAAGCATCCAATGGCCCGCTAAGCAATAACAAGTTCTATATCTTGCCACAACAACACACGCCTCCCATTGGGACAACACTTCATTTACAGGGATTAACCCGAAGGAGCGAAGCATCTTTTAGTGCAAATTTTTGAACTTTTACTAATGAGTAATTAAGATCCACATTCACCACGTTGTTACAGCGCATTCACAAAATCATTAAAGGCACACAGCTTTACCATCCAAAATCATGCAGGTAAATTAATATTTTTTCATAAAACTATCCTCAATTCAACCAAATATTTTAAAACCCATGCTCAACTCCAAGGGTTAGCTCCAAATACCAAAATTCATGTTTTTGCAACACTCACATAATTTCTTCTTGTCTTTAAAACACATATTCATAAAAACTATATATACATGCATTTACTAACTTTGTAATAAACTTTACAAACTTAAAACATGATTTTTAACCAGCTAAATAAGGCTTAATCTCAAAATTCAACATTTAAAGCATTTAAACACGGTAAAAATGCGTATAATCATATAGCAAGATAGTATAGAACCCTACCATAGATAGTTAAAAACTCGACACTTTACTTCCAGCGAAAAACTAACGTTGCCGAAACGAGATTCCGTTCTGATGGATGTGATGTCCTCAGCGTGCACAATATCGTTCCACCCTTATAACGCCAAAAATCACACTCGGAGCAGGGTAAAGTCTAGAAAGAAGTCCAGTGTTTGAGTTTTCTCCTAGAGAGAAGGAAGAGAAACTTGTTTTAGAAGCTTTGGACTAAAAACCAGTGAAAAGGGTTTGTCCTGCACACAATTAACCCTGACAGACCGATTGATTGATTAGTCTCAGGACCGATCGAGTGGTCGTATCCAAAGAATTCCCAACTTTGCACTATAACGCCTAAACGGTTTGAGATTAATTCTATCATACATTTCTAAGTCATAACATGCATGCATCATATAGAAATACGCTATTTTATAACAATCATATGCAATTTATAACCCGTCGATAAAATATTACAAAATAAAAAAGAGCTGAACCTCACAAGAAGCAAGAACCCATTATTGAGGGGACCAATTAGATAAAAAAATATTCATGCAATAACAAATAAATAACAAATATTTTTTAAAATTTTGAAAAATTCTAAGAGTTTTAAGAAATTTGGAGAGGCAAAACCCTATGGTCCCCTGTCCCTTCGCCAGTCATTATGCATGTAGTAGAACTCTTCAACATAACTTTTTAGCGTTACTACTTTTTAAAACTCGTAACAAAGAAGACTACTCGTGCATTGCTTAAGCTGCATAATTTAGTATTGAATAGAAGAATCTAATTTTTTTTAAAAAAATTAAATTTTATAAATTCATTTTTTAGAGTTTTTTGGATTCTTTTTATGGTTGATATGTAAAGAAAATGTAAAATAGAATAGGAGTTGAAAAAATTCACTATCTAAAACAAATGACTTGGGAGTTTTCAAATTAACAATCACTCATTGATTGGGGAGGGAAAGTAATTAGGTATTCCAAAAATCTTAATTAGTAGCATATAATTTGATTAATAAATAATCACACAAGATGCTTCTAAATTATAGAATAATTGATCGTGAGAGAGGGATGTCGAGTTTGACGCTTCTAAATTATAGAATAATTGATCATGAGAGAGGGATGTCGAGTTTTTTTGGTGAATCCACGTGTGTGAAAGTAGAAGTTTGACACTTCTAAATTATAGAATAATTGATCATGAGAGAGGGATGTCGAGTTTTTTTGGTGAATCCCTTGACATGTGTGTGAAAGTAGAAGTTATTTAGTGGGCTCGGAATGTTGATATGGCATGCTTAATTACTAAATGCACCTCATGTGCTCATAATTTTAAATGATGGTCCTAAAATAATATTAAAGATAACCATTTTTTTGCGTCATTATATATAACTGTATATTAATAGACACATTAATTTCCTATATTGTTGAGCGCACTATAGTAACAAAGTGACATGGTATTAGGTACTAATGAAAAAGTATTAACGATTCTTGGAAAATTATGACATTAGTTACAGTCTTGTTTGAGCTATTTAAAAATTAGTTTTTTTTTAAAAAAAGTTAAATTTTAAGCTATGTCGTTTAATTTTTGTAAAAAGCCAATTAACCATTTTTATTTGTTTTTTTAAGAAAAAAAACCTATATACACATGTCACACACCCTAACTTTAAAAAAAAAGAGTATAATATCGGTTATTAAAAAGTCATTTATACTATCAACAATAAAAAAAATTGTGTTAATATTCAAAACACAACAATTTTAAAGTAAAAAAGTAAAAATATATTAGATATTTTAATAAAAAAAACAAAAAAAAAATACTATGAAAAACTATCCCAAATACTCTCATTTGTTTTTCTCTTTTTTATTTAAAAAAGCTATTTTTTAAAAGTCAAGTTTTACGTAATACTCCTACCAAATAAAAATATTCAATACGCACAAGGTTTCATTTTTTTTAATGTGTTTCATTTTTTTAATGTAAAAAAATTAGTAAAATACTTTTTATTAAAATATTTTTATAAAAAAATATTTTCTATTTTTATTTTTTAGTGTTCAGTTAACACATGAAAAATATTTTCAAAATAAAAATTTATATTGTATAACTGAAATAAGATATTTTTCATAACAAAATTATGAAAATATTTGGATCTGGTCCGATCCCTCTTGAAGCTTCGATATTGTTTGTGATAGCTTTTTCTATGGCTTTTTTATGATTTTTTTGTCTTTTCTAAATTGTTTTTAAATTTTTTTTAAATTTTTTTTATTTTTTTGATTCATCATGACAAAATGAATTTAAAAATATAAATATTTTGATTAAAATTGAAAAAAATTCACTAAAAAAAAAAATTGTAATATAACTTTTTAAAGGTATTTTTCGTGTTATATGAATTTTTATGGCTTTTTTTGGTCATAATGTAACGAGTTATTTATATATTTTTCAATCACCTAATTACTCGAACTCCAAAATAATTACTCATTAACTCCCCTCTGATCACTCTCGTGAGAAATAATATAGTAACTTAAGAATATTAAATGGGTGATCGTTGGGAGACTTTAATGGATAATTGCGTGTAATCACTTAATTGCATGCCCATATATGGAGAAGTACATTATGTCGTCTGCAAGTGCATTCAAGTTTCAAGGAATAATTACTCGGTGCTTCGGAAGTACCAATTAATAAATTCACGTGATATTTTAATTAATATAATGATAATAAATTTTATGATAAAAATATAATAATTTATTTTTATTAAGTAATTAAAAAATAAAAAATAAAAAATAATTTATTATATAAATTATAATTATTTATTTATTAAAAATATCATAAAATATTACCTACATAATACTCTTTGACTCCCTAATAATTTGTTAGTTTTGAGAGTAAGAAAAGGATGGCCAATTTGCTCTTTCTAGCTTTTCTTTTAACCCTGAGTAATTATTTAGTATTCTCACTTATGATAATGATAAATTTTATAATAGCAACATGATAATTTATTTTTATTAGGTGGTTAAAAAATTACAAGTAATCTACATTATTTGGAATACAATTATTTATTTATTAAGAATACTATATAATATCACCTATATAATACTATGAGAGTACTTGATAATTCTCCTTTTACCACATGATTCAACTTAGTTACATTGACATGAAATTTCTATTAATTTTTTAATTTTTTTTATTATCATAGTAAAAAAAAAAGTAGCAATGTAAAAGAAATTTGACAAAAAGCCCTGTTTGAAAATCTAAAGGCTTATAGTTATTTAGTTTTTTATTCTTTTTAATTTCTTACATAAAGTAAATTTTTATTTTTATAAAAAATATCTTAAATTTTTTTTATACACATTGGTTTTTTATAAAAATTATATTTTTAAAATTTACTCGTCAAAATCTATATTGAATATAAAATTATGTAAAAATAAATTTTAAAAAATTATAACATTTTTTTTTGACTTAAAACTCATTTGATTTAAAACTACTTTAAGTTAAGCTTTTTGACTTATTGTCTTTTGACTTAAAGTTATTCATTCGGTTAATCAAATAAACTTTATGCATATTTAACTTAAAAAAATTTTAAGCAAAAAGTCTAGCTTAAAACCAAGTTGTTAAACAAGGACTTATGCCCCGTTTGGGATAATTACTTACTCGTTTATTTTATTTAGCTTATTTATTTTTTTGTTAAATTTTTTTATCATTTAGTTAAATTATTATACTTTTCGACTTATCTCGTTGAGACTAGTCATAAAAATAATTTTTAAATTTAAAATATAGAAACATTTAGAAAAGATATAAATAAGATAAAATAAATTAATAAATTAAATTTTATGTTACTTATTTTTGTATTTAGTGAACTTTTTTTTCGATCAAATTTTTTATTTTTTATTTTTTATGTTCATTTCATTGAAACGATTCAAAAAAATAAAAAAATAGTAAAAAGACAAAAAAAAATTATAGAAAGAAAAATAAGAAAAAATTACAAATTTTAGCCAAAACAGGGCCTTAAAGTTAGCTTTATAATGGATTTTGAAAAAGCATTGTTTGATAAGGAGTTTTCCCCTTTATTATAAAACGATGAGTTAACCTTACATTAAGCATTTAAATCTAAATATAGTTACGTTGAGAAAATGACTTATTTAATTATTATTTTTTATTTCTTTTAAATTTTTTTTTATTTTTACGTTTCGTCAAACTATTATATTTTCGAACTCCATAATTTTATCGAGACAAAACAAAAAGTAATTCTTTTGTGTTGCTTATTTGAAGACAAATAAGCCAATAAAACAAGTTTTATACTTATTTTCGTCTTTAATGAATTTGACCTAAATTTTTTACATTTTAAATTTTTATCATCAAGACAATTTGAAAAGGTACGATTTTTTGTTAAAGAAATCAAAAATATAAAAGAACTTAAAAATAACCCAAATTAACAAAAACGTGGCCAATATGAGAAATTTAAGCAAATGTCCTATTACCAACTGATAATATAGTTTTAGTACTATAGACTTTTTTTTTTCATAGATTTACTTTCATACAATAACTAACTGACGAAAATGCCCTCAATATTCTATTTTTGCACAACTCTTAAATTAAGCAACATCATATATATATATATATATATATCTCTATATATATATATATATTAATTTGAAATCTTTTTAAATATTTTTCAAAAATAGCGTATCTCTT
>JAUMHN010429900.1:0-12380 GCA_032360265.1 Heliamphora ciliata
AATAAATACCTTTAATCACTACCTTAGCTGAAAAGTTAAAGGAAAAACTGTGCATTTATTAAATTTTATTTGTTACATATTTAAACACGAAAAAATGATTTGATAAATCAGAATTTTTAGAATCGTGTACATGGGAAGATATTTGATTTTTTCAGATCGTGTGATTTTCGAAATTAATAAATTTATTTTAATTAAACAAATTTTTATAACACTAAAAATTATTTTAAAAATCTAAGTGGGAAAGAGAATTTATTCACAGATAAATCCCGCGGTCTCCATCACCTGTTTGTAAGCGATACAATTAAATCCTGCATGTTGGCAGTAAGGCCTTCCTCCCTATCGGACAGATTAATTGTGGTATCGCCAGTACAAATCTCCTTTAGGGATAATTCTGAATAATTGTTAGTGTGGATCACTTCTCCATCTGAATGGTTCATTGCGAAGCGATTGATTTGGGATTAGCTGATGGTTAACAATTAGCTGTATATAATAGTAGCATCTCCATCTGATCACTGCTATTATATACTAGACCGAAATTATGTCAGCTATTTTATTTTACTTGGCATGGTCAGTTGCCTAGATAGTAAAATTAAAAAGAATTAACATGTCTGGTCTTATTATGGATAGTAGACGTCCACCCATCATGGCATGCTATTCACATGTTAACAGACTGCTGACGAATTAATTTTAAAATAGTAAAGGGAACCAAATTAAAATGAATTCAAAGTTTTGCTCGTCATAATTAACGGTATTTTAATTATGTGATTCTCATGTTTAAAATGACTTTCAACCCACTAGCTTTTATTCTAAAAGAAAACAAACTTATGGGACCAAACTATGTTGACTAGAAAAGGAACTTGGACATTGTATTAACTGTTGAGGATTACAAGTTTATTTTAACTGAGATATGTCCACTAGTACCTAATGAGGGGGCTACCGAAAGGGAAACTCGAGCCCATCAAAAGTGGTAGAAAGCTGATCAGATGGCTTGCTGTTACATTTTAGCCTGAATGTCAAATATTTTACAACTTCAGAATCAGTCTATGCCCAGTGCCTATGACATGATGATGAAACTCAAAGAAATATTTAGGAATTAAAATCGTGCTGCTAGGCATGTGGCCATGAGATCTCTAATGAATACAAATATGACTGAAGGTACACCAGTTAAGAATCATGTTCTGAAGATGATCAGTTTTCTGAATAAACTGGAGACCCTTAAAGCTGAAATTGACGGGAAAACCCAGGTCGATATCATACTCCAGGCACTACCTGAAAGTTTTAAGCAGTTCTGCCTGAACTATTCTATGAATAAGCTCAGCTACTCACTGGAAGAACTTCTTAAGGAACTTCAAGCAGCCGAGGGTGTTCTTAGGAAGTCGAGTTATGTGTATGTGGCTGAGAAGGGTTCTTCCCCTAAATCGAAAGATAAGAAGAAGAAAAATGTTCAGACACAGGAAAACACAAGTCTAAAACCAATTAAGGGACCAAAAGCTGGTGTGAAGAAGCCGAGAGGCAAATGCTATCACTGTAACCAGTTTAGACATTGAAAAAAGCAGTGTCTGATTTTTCTCAGTAAGCAGAACAAACAATGTAATTTCTGTTCACTAGTTGTTGAAACATATTTAGCAGTGTTATTTACTGTACCTGATGTGTAGATATGGGAACCACTAATCATGTCTATAATTCTTTGCAGGGGTTCTAAGAAACCAAGCAGCTTTGTGATGAAGAAATCTACCTACACATGGGCAATAATACAAGAGTAGCAGCAGTTGCAGTAAGAGATGTCACTCTCAGTTTTAGTAGAAATAGGATACTACTTTTAAAAGATTATCTTTATATACTTTCGATTAAAAAAAATTTATTTTCAGTCTCGAGTTTAATAAAGGACAAATATTCTGTTCATTTGGTGACTCTGTAGTTATGAAGAAAAATAAACATTTTATTTGTTCTGGTACAGTGGTAGATAATCTGTATGTTGTATCTCTTATCTCTCCTACACTATAATTAACTGAAACGAAAAATACATTTATATTACCATATAAGAGAAAGTTTTCTTTTTTAATGAACCAAACGTTTTTTTGGCACTTATACTTAGGTCATATTAATCTAAAAAAGATAAACAGACTTGTAGCAGATGAACCTTTGAGTTCATTGAAAGTGGAGGCACTTCTAATCTGTGAATCTTGCTTAGAGAGTAAGATGACCAAGAGGTCCTTTTCGGCCAAAGGCCATAGAGCTAAAGAACCGTTCGAGCTGGTTCATTCTGATGTGTGTGGTCCTATAATAATTCGGGTTAGAGGTGGCTTTGAGTACTTCGTCAGTTTCATTGATGACTACTCAAGGTATGAAAACATTTACCTGATGCACTGTAAGTCTGAATGTTTTGAGAAATTCAAAGAATTCAAGGCAGAGACGAGAAGCGTCTGGGTAAAAGTATCAAATCACTACGATCCAACCGTGGTGGAGAATACCTCTTTGGAGAGTTTAATGACTACTTGTCATCAGAGGGAATTACATCCCAATTGGCTGTACCTGGCACTTCACAACAGCATGGTGTAGTAGAAAGAAGGAATAGGGCTCTTATGGAGATAGTAAGATCCATGATGAGTTATTCAAGTTTACCCGATTCATTTTGGGGTATCTCAAGGGAACAAAGGGTAGTCTATTTTATAACGCTAAGGATCAGAAGGTCATTATTAGCACCAATGCTCGATTCTTAGAAAATGATTATATTATGGATCACAGGCCCAATAGCAAAATTATTCTAGAGAAACTGAGAAAAAATACCAGTAGAACGGAAGAGAAACCACAAGTCACTGATATTCCATTACCTCGTCGTAATGGGAGGATTATCGGGACATGTGCAAATCAAAAACAGGGTGCTAATGCACAGGGTTCAAATTCTGCACAGCCTGTTACTGCTAGTACACAGACACAGGTAGTACCTCGTCGTAATGGAAGGGTTGTTCATCAACCTAATCGGTATATGTTCTTGGGAGAGTCGTATGACAAGATCCCAGCAGACCTAGATACAGAGCCCTGTAACTACAATGAAACACTATAAGACAAAGTTGCAGATCTTTGGCAAAGGGTTATGAATTCAGAGAAGAAATCTATGTATTCAAATCAGGTCTGAAAACTTGTAGAACCACCCAAAGGGATAAAATTCATTGGATGCAAGTGAATCTACAAGAAGAAAAGAGGAGTAGACGGGAAGGTTAAAACCTTCAAAGTTAAGCTTGTTGCAAAAGGGTTCACTAAGAAAAAATGGATCGATTAAGAGAAAACCTTTTCACCGGTAACCATGCTTAAGTTTATTCGGATTCTCTTATCCATTGCCGCTCATTTCGATTACAAAATCTGGCAAATGGACGTCAAGACAGCTTTCCTTAACAGAAGTCTTGACGAGTGTATCTATATGATACAACCAGAAGAATTCATTGTAAAGGGCCAGGAACAAATGTTGTGTAAGCTTAAGAGATCCATTTATGGACTTAAGTAGGCATCAAGATCTTGGAACACTCGATTTGATCAAACTATAAAGTCTTATAGTTTTTATCAAAATCTGGATGAGTCCTGTGTGTACAAGAAGCATGACGGAATCGTGGTGATCTTCCTAGTACTTTATGTAGATGATATCTTACTCATCGAAAATAAAGTAGGGGCATTATCTACGGTTACAGTATGGTTATCTGGGCAGTTCGGTATGAAGGACTTGAAAGAAGTCGGTCACATCCTTGGGATCAAGCTTATGCGAGATCAGAAACAAAGGATGTTGGGCTTATCACAAGCAAAGCATATCGAGGATATCCTAGCTCATTTTAGCATGCAAGATTCCAAGAAAGGGTTTTTCCATTTCAGGTATGAAATTACTCTATCCAAGGATCAGTGTCCTAAGACACCTTATGAGATAGAGAAGATGAAGGCAATTCCTTATGCTTCGACAGTAAGAAGTCTCATGTATACTATGTTTTGCACTAGACCTGACATCTGCTTTGCCGTTGGCATGGTTAGCAGATATCAATCTAATCTAGGGCAGGAGTATTGGACTGCGGTAAATAACATAATCAAGTACCTAAAAAAGACTAAAGATTATATGTTGGTTTACCAGGCAAACAGTCTAGTACCTTTTGGGGTACACAGACTCAGATTTCTAATTAGATATAGAGTTTACATCAGGAGACAACCTTGTAGTTCCTTTACAAAGAGCTTACAGGCAAAAACTTTTGATAGTCATGTAGAGGGCATGGGAGTCAGATGTATGGCAGCGTGATTTTGAGTATAAGTAGGAGATTGTTAGGGTTAGTATACTAAAAATTATGTTTTTAGTATTTAAGTTTATTTTAATAAAATTAATTTTTTATTTTATGAGAATCTTTATGAGCAATATATGTATATTATTTTTTTAATGTTATGCATAGATGCCCGATATTCTATATAGTATTTAATCTGGTGTGTAGAGTACGACTTACTCACAGAAGATCAGATTTTATGTTCTTGCAGAATATAAGTTTTATGTTCATAGTTTAAATGGAAATGGACATACCATCGGTACGACTGTAGCACAGAGTTTTAGTAGGCCTGTCTTGGTTACGAAGAACAAATAATAGCGTTGTCTATTGTTTCGACTCTCTGTACTAGTACACTTTGTGTATATTGAACGGTATATTTTGGGTAATTAATTTTACACTGACTATATAAATTAATTCACACCCCAAGGTTATTATGAATAGTGTTTATCCTCATAATCCTGAAATAATTATTGATTTGTTTATATTTAATATTCATTGTTTTGATTCATTAGAGGGTGCGATCTTATATGAGTCCATATTTTCGGTGAGTTGAATAGCGATATTATTTATATGAAAAATATTAATTATTAACGGAATTCACGTCCCGAAAGATCGGGATTGACGATACCCCCTTAAAGAAACTTATAAATTTTGACCGGGCTAAACCCTACAGGTGGATTTGATTATCTGACGGTCAAATAAGTTAAGCGAAATGGTTTAAGGAATATCAAGATCCTGATTAAATTAAATTGTCAGTAATTAAATTTAATTGACGGGTATCGAAAATCTTAACGTGGGAAAAAATGGTAAGCATTTAATAACAGGAGCTCAATGCAAGAATGTCTTGAGATTATGGGTTAGAGTGCAATTATAGTTCTTTAGTGGTGTGAACTGTAATCCAGTGTTTTATGAAAATTGCAAAAATCGCTGCGTCTTTCCATAATTGCAGAAACCGCTAGTACCTACTGTAGCCCTATATATATGCGGGTAGACTGAACTAATTTTATATCATTGATATATTATATTTTGTCTCTCAAGACTAAATATATCTGAGTTCTGCCGATACGAGTTCTCGATAGTTCGTAACCCACATTACGTTCGAAGATCGCATAAGAGAATATGGTAGAAGATTTGACAAGAGTTTCAACTCGGAATCAAATCATAGTTGAATAATCGATCGACAAAAGGTATTTTTCTAAATTAACTTTAATTGCATAGGTTTTATTTTTATCGTTCGTCGTCAAAAGTTTTATCTGGAGCCCATTTCAGCGTTTGTCCGTCCAGTTAATTTTTAATCGAAAATCATTTACAAAAATAATAATTTTGGCAGTATTGCCTCCAACATAGAGATACTGCGAAAGGGAATCAAATGGAGAGTGGGTAATAGTGAACAAATCAAAGTATGGAAAGACAAATGGCTACCAAGGGGACCAACTTTCACAGTCATCAATCCAAGTTGGCTCAATGAACCAGACCTTATGATATCAGATTTAATCCAACAAAACAATGAAGACTAGAATAGGGATCTGCTCTGCCAATTATTCATACACTTCAAAAGCGATTTAATCAATGCCATTCCAATTAGCTGCAAATGAGAGGTGGACAAATTAATCTGGCACTATACGAGAGATGAGAGATGCACAGTCCAATCTGGCTACTATGTAGCGGCAGATGTAGACGGGGAGCATGCAGGGTGCTCAGACTTTTTAGCGGCCTCCGGTTTCTAGAAAAGGATTTGGTCAGCTAAGGTTTCGAACAAAGTAAAGATCTTTATGTGGAGAGCCTGTACAAACATCCTTCTAGTAAGACTACACCTATTCCAGAAAAATATCATCCAAGACCCTTCCTGTGTTTGGTGCGGGCTACAGGTTGAAACAATTATCCACTGCTTGAGATATTGCACTTTCACTGAACAAGTTTGGAGCCACGTCCCTAATATGAAGGACTAGAATCAATTGAAAGGAATGGGGAATTTTAAAAGCTGGGTAGAAGTGGCTTTCAACAACCTGAATACGAAAGCTTTTGATCTTTTCAGCATGATCATCTAGAGACTATGGTCAAAAAGAAACACCAGATTGATGGGTAGCATGACCGAGCCGCTAAAGAAGCCTGAAGAGATTACTCACATCACGGGTCAATTACTAACAGAGTTCAGTGTTGTGGGTTCTACTACGAGCGAGAGACTCCTTCTAACTCAACGAGTATCAAGGTGGACACCACCGCCAAAGGATTTCATCAAGATCAATTTTGACGTTCATGTTGAAAGGATGGGAGAACAAGTCTGGATTTCATTGTCAGGGATGATATAGGCAGACCTTTAGCTACAGGTGCAATGCATTTAAGGACTTCTTTGAATGCAGACCATGCAAAGGCCGCGGGCGCACTCTTTGCGTTACGATTTTTTGTGGAGAGGGGTATAAGGAAACTCCAACTGGAAGGAGATTTCCTCAAGGTGATTAAAGCAATTAAATCGGACGAAGAAGATCTCTCCTCCATCGACAACATTATTGACGAAGGATGGGCAATAACTCGCTCTCTTCTCTCCTTCATCTGCTCTCATATAAAACTTCAAGGGAATGAGGTAGCTCATGCCTTCTCTCGGCTAGCACTCTCGATGGAAGGATGCAAATTTTGGTCCGAAGCTCTGCCTATCCACATTCGTGATTTAGTTTCTAAGGATAGATTGCCTGATTAATTTTTTCTTGTGTCTTCTTGTTTATCAAAAAAATTAAAAATTAAAAAGTGTAGCCCGATTCGCAAAACTCCTTCGTATGTTAGGTCTAGAAAGAGGGGGGACTACAATAAGTCTATAGTACGTAGAAATTCAAAAAGTATAACTATTTCGTCTAAGTTCAAAAAAACTTACTAAAGACAAAGAAAGGTTTATAAAATCTTCAAAGTGAATTTTTTTCATCTTATTTAAAGTTTTATTTTTTATTTTTTTTACTTTCTTGATTTATTGCGGCACGAATAATCTAAAAATAATCTAGAAAGTATTATTGTAAGACTAACATTAAAAAGTTTACTGAAAAAAAAAACTAAATTAATAAAAAAGAGAAATTTTAGCATAAATCCCGAAATACATACCTGAACAAAGATACGTCCCATCTTTTTTTTTTTTTTTTAGAAATTATTCAATTGACTTCATTGACTTCTATTATACCACTACTATCCTAACTAAAACTCCATTCAATTCTCAAGAAAATCATACAAAAATGATTTTTTTTGTGGATATATATTTTCTCTTTATCGATCCAAAAATAATAAAAATAATAAAAATAAATAAAATAATTAACTTGGTTGCTTATTTAGTTTGCAAAATAGTTGGCAAAAAATTCAATTTTTAACTTTCTAGCAATGCCATAATAGTACACTTTTTACGAGATTTGTTTTATAAGAAAATGTTCTGAGCAAGAAAAGTGTATTTTTTAGTACTCATATTTTACTGTATCAACTAATATAAGCACAAGAAAATAAAACAATTATATTTTTGTTTTTCCTTTCCTTTCTTATTAAATAAATGAAGCCTAAAGGAACTCATTCTATTCCTTTTCAATGACTATTTCCAAAAAGACATGAAAAAAATCTCTCTCAAATCACCACCAACTGTCCCAAGTCAAAAACGAAATTTAATAATTTCAAATTTTAGTAATTTCTCATTGTACTTAGACCTCGTCTACACTCTGTACAAAATATATATATATATATATATATATATATATATCATATAAGAATTTAACCCGTATTAATTAATTCAGAAAATATTTTTTAATTAAATTCTTAATTAGCCATGAAACTCATGCAAAAGTGCAGTTCATGCACTCAACTTGAATTATGGGACATGTTTAATCTGGTGTAGGGTACTTTACTAACATTAACTTCAAAAACTGTAATTCATTGTTTAACTTAGAATATTAAAATATTCAATTTTGGTCCCAAAGCTTTTGATCATTTTAAATTGTATAATAGTGGGGGTGGGGGTTCACATTTGATGTCCAATTATGATTTGAAGTCATTTCTTTAGTTGAAAGCAACAGTTTATAAAAGCTTAGGTGCACATAAAAATGCTTGCATGAAAACCTTCAATGTGTTCATGACCTTTTGTGTGCATAAACCCATTTTAGTCCATTGTCCATTGAACTTGGCAGAGGTTAATGTGCATGAATAGGATTAAATTAATTTGGCTTAATTAATTAATCAAACACTAAACTTGACAAATTGATTAAATTAAAAATGTTGGGGTGTTTGGCATTGGTGAAACAAGTAGCTTATATATTGTAGTTTGTAATAAAAATTGTAAGTATTTGGTAAAAATTATAACTTATAACTGAAATAAAAAAAAAGTAGTTATAGTTTGTAGCAAAATTTATGGATGTTTGAAAAAAATTGTATTAGTTAAAATTATTAGTAGAAAGCTAAAAATTACTAGTAGTAACTTTGTCAAACACCACTAATTATTAGGGTGTTTGTTATTGCTTAACTTTTAACTTTTAATATATAATTCAGCAAAAAGTTGAGAATATCAAAACAAGTCTGTTTATTGCTTTTTGCTTATAGGTTTTTTTGTATTTTAAATCAACAAACATAAATTTAACTGCGTACATTAAGCTACAAGTTTATATACAACTTTAACATACAAACACTTACAATTCTGTATAAAGTTATAATTAAATCTTTTAAACTATAAACTATAAATTCAACTACATCAAATACTCTTTATATATGTTTGGTGCTGCAATATTAGAACGAATTGTTATTCTTTTGGGCTATGAATTTCTCAAAATTAGGGTATTACAAACCCACGGAGAGGGTGTTTTTCACTAATCTGGTCCATTGCTGATGGTTGTTGTGCAATGACCACGCCGCATATGGTACTTTATATTAATAATGACTATACCCTCCCAGTATATAACTAACCTATATTAATCATGACGACTTAATGAGAAGCCAAACACGGTCCTATGAAAGGTAAAATTAAAAATTTGATAATTTAATCAATTTCAAGCTTCTGTAAATGAAATGTGATGTTAACACTACGGTTATCTAAGTCCGTGAAAATCAAACAAGAGACTAGAATAGTGCCTTCATTGTTAATCTTTATTCAATATCAATCTCAATCTCAATACTACCTCATTAACAATTACCCATAAAATCTCTCATTGTTATCAAACACGGCTTAATTACCCTATGCGTGAAGTTTCTCTATCTTGAGTTGTAATTGCAAATGTTGTGTTAATTTACCGGACTTAATAAAAAGTGGTGTTAAATTTCAAAATCGAATGCACAATGATAGATATAAAAAGAGATTACACATGAGAGAACTAAAAAGTGATTGCAAGCGAAGGGAGTTGAGTACTAGATAATCTCTAATTAATGAATGTCATTTAATATTTGAGGAATCTACAAATTTAGGAGATTAGGTTTTTAGGCTGAATATAATTTTTTTTTACAGACAGAATATATCTAATGTAATATGCTTCTAATAAATCAATAAAAAATTATCAGTGCTTGCATATAAAAAAATAAAAATGAATTATCAGCTGCCGAATAAGTAATCAAAGGTCGTGAAAATCTCTAAGCAAACAATTAATTAGGCTCCGATTGTCAACTAGCTTAAAAGTTATTTTTTTTACTTTTTAAAATTTTTAGCCAAAAATTTATATTGAGTTTAAAGTATGTTGTCTGGTAACTTAGCTTTTAAGTTACTTTTTTTGAATTTAGATGTTTAGATAAAAAATTAGCTTTTTTGTTTTTTTTTCAAAGTGGACAATTTACCTTTCTATATATTTGATATTAACAATTATATGTAATTAGTAGTGGTAGAAAATAAGTATTAAAAAATAATATTATTTTATAATTATAAAAATGTCTCCTCTGAAATTATACCATTGCCTCATGTCTCCTAAATTATGATTTTTGTCTCTATTATAAAAAGTAACAATACACAGATTAAGCCCTAGCTAGCCCGCCGCTCTCACGCTCTTGTTCTGCCTCTTGGCTCTTCAATTTGCAATTTGCGAATTGAATCAACTAATCCGGTGATCCCTCTCGCTGCCACTCGCTCTCGCCGCTACGCCTAACCTCAACCTGCCGCTCGCTATCGCCGGTGATTGCCCTCGCGCTCGCCACCTCTAATTCTGTTGCCCACCGCTACCTCTGTTCGACTGTTCACACTTCACCGCGGGCACACCACTGCTAAATAAGTTTGTTCTACCTTCTAAGTTTTAATATTCTGAATTTTTTGAGTGAATGACAATTTTTTGGGTGGAGATTTAGATTTTGATATTTAATTTGTCTAAAAAAATTGTCTAAATTGGATACATAACCCATATCCATATTTAATTGCTGAATACATAAATGTTATGCGATTTTTGAGAGATAAATGTTATGTGATTTTGGTATAAAGAATGTTGATTGCTGCCTTGATGGCCTAAATACATATGAGTGATTTGAATACATATCTCATTTTTCACAAGTTTTGATTTTTAATGTTATGTGATTTCAAATTTAGGAATTAAATCTTAATTTATGAAGAAATTTTTTAAGAGACAATCATAACTTATGGAAAAATTTTTTTAAAAACAATCAAAATTAAAAGCGACATCTTTTTTAGTAGTATTTTATTTTATTATTTATAATTTTAAATATATGTCCCCTCTAAACATAATTCTTAGCTCCGCCCTTATTTACAAACCATATGATTTGCCTCTGGTTAAAATACTTCAACTTTTGACAAACTGGAAAATGTTAGTTGTGCCTTAATTTTCAAGTATTAATTAATTGATAATCATCTTTTTAAAAAGAGCTTTGTCAAGCCCATCGAAAAAAAAAAAGGAGAGAAATTTGGGCTAGAAGCCATGTGGTGACGTGGCCGACCAGATCGACATGTCAGGCTTGTTGGCCAACCTTCCACATGCATATAGTGTGAATCACGGCAGTTTTAAAGTTTGTGTTTGACCTAGTTTTGTTTTTTTTTTTTTTAAGGCATTTTAACTTTTTTTTATTTTTTGTAAAATAGTAAATGTAAAAAGATATAAAAAAAGTTAATAAATTACAGTGAAAGGTCAAACAAATAAATTTTTTAAAAAGTTTTTAAGTAAAAAATCTTTAAAAAAGCTTAAGCCAAATAGAAGATTAGTACTTAAAGAATTGTAATTAATTTGTTTTACCCCCGTTTTTTTTTCTAAAGTATATTCTTTTTAGTTCAACTTATGTTTACCAAGAAACTCTTTTTTGAGAGAAAAGCTCTCTTTCTTGAAAAATTATTTCAAGAATGGGGCGAAATATCACGAAATCTTAATTGGAATTTTTATGAACTGTTTCTAAGTGGTGATGAAGCTCTAGCATGACATCAAGAAATTAAAAAAAAAACTCTTGGAAAATATCGTGAAAACTCTTTAGAAACATGTTTCTCAAAATTTGGCTTAAAAGTGTGCTGATTGTTTTGACATGTGATCCGACTTGACATATAGGTCATGCCGAGAGAAAGTTAGTAAATCAACTCAACAAATTTGAAAATGCACTCAAATTGTGAATTTCTACCAAGGAGAAAGATTCTTATTGATAAAAAACTCTCCTAAATATTCTCCCAGTTATGTCAAACCATACTTCTTAAGCAATTACTCTATGGGCATGTTTGGATCGAAAGAACGCGTGGGGCCGTTGGAAAAATAATAAAATAAATGTTTTGAGATATATTTAAAGGCACTTTCTTTATAAAATAATTTGCCCTCACTACGAAAGTCTATTGACAAGTTTTGACAAAATCGTTCTTAGACTACAACAAAGCCTTTTGATGAAGAATTGCAACAAGTAAAAATTAACGAACTTGCACGAAATCTCTCTTTACAGAAAAAATAATTTAATAGAGAGAGAGATAAGAGTTTTCTGATAATTTTAAAACACAAAACGGATTTCATTTTAAAGACACAAAGGTGTCTTTTCAAAGCAACAGATAACTTTTCAATAAAACTTTTTTTTTAAAAAAAGGATACCTTTTGGTGAAATAGCACCTTTTGGATTTTAACCATAAATTTGTTTATTTATTAAATTAATCCGTTTAATCAATTTAAATTAAATCGTTAATCA